>JNEY01000405.1:14752-31052 GCA_020875895.1 Aphelenchus avenae
GATTTTTGGCCGGTCCGAAAATTCCCCTTGGTCCCCCCTTTGGTACTTTTCTGAGGGTCGAATTTTATCGTTTATTGTATGTGTAATATATGACCCACGATTGTTGCCATCTAAAACAGCCATCCTCCGGAGACGCCATAGCGATTTTTCGATGAAAGCCCCAAAGAATAGTTAAAAATTTGACCAAAATGTGGCAATTTTTGAGCCCTGAACCGGGCCTAAACGGGCCGGGCCGGGCCTACCCCAGGCCCGGCCCGGCCCGGGGCCCGGCTGGTTCTGCCGAAATCGAGGCCCGGACCGGCCCGGGCCCGGCCCGGCCCGGCGGGCCTAGGGCCCGGTGTGCGCATGGTTGGGCTCATTTCGAGGTGGGGCTCTATTTACGGGTGGGGCTGTATTTCTCGCAAGGGGTGCGAGAGGGGGGCTCTATTCAAGGTGGGGCTTTAATCGAAAAAGTACGGTATGTGAGCGAATTCAAGAATACGCCTGAATCTCACTGTTTGCTACTCGGTGAGGGAGGGGTGCAAGCGGGTCTGTAAGTCTCCACTAGGGCGGGTTCAAGGGCACGCCTCCAACAATTTGTTCATGTTATCACGCATTCGGTTTCTAGCACTCGCAGTTTTTAGTGATATGAAGGAACGCGGGATGATCTAGCCGCCTGAACGAACTCAACGATCGTTTCGTCTCCCTAAAAGAAGATGTCGTATACTTTGTCCTGTATATTTTCGTATCATTCAGCTCAAACAATCGTTTTGACGGGTCATGTTAGCGTGAACCAGGTGTCGTCCTGCTATTGTCTGCAGTTAAAAGCTTCGCGAGCTATCGTTCTATCGAGCACACGTTTGTTTTATTTGTTTCATACAATGACTTAACTGTCTTAAATTAACTGAATATTTGTTTCGACGTAAGTACGTTTTCACCGATCGGCTTTGTTCGTTCACAACGTCGCCTTTAATGAAGCTTCGTTTCGACTTAGTTGTAGACTTATCAGTACGGAATAAAGGAACTGAACTCATGCTTCGCTATGCAACAAAGTAAGGAGAGCTAAACAATAATTAAGCGACACCAAAACGGAATATTTCTTCTTATGCGACGACAAGCAAGCGGACGGGTCGAGACTGCTAACCCGAGCCCTTTAGCTAATAGCTTGGGTCTCTGTGATTCGAGAGAGACATTTGACCTTCTGCTTTTGCTTCTACCACGGATTCATCCGGATAACCTGGGCTCTGACGAAGGCTGGTCCGGTGGCTGGCTGCACCGGTAAACCAGGGGGGTTTGCAACGAGTTGAACCACTTCGTACACCCGAGGCCCGGCCCGGTTGAAAGCCCGGAAAGTTCATTGTTGGCAATTTTTGATCAGTTTTCAACGTTTTTTTGCCAAAAAAGCGCATTTTTTGCCTGCGGCCAACGAGGTACTATATTTTAGGCTAGCAGACCTAGAATCTAGCGTTAAAAATGAATAGAGCAAAATCGGATCTCCGAAATTACTACCAACAGGGGGTACCACGGAGATTTTTCGGTCCAGTCTTAAAGCGTTAGTAGGAAATATTTAAGGTACGCTAGATGCCGGCCGCACAACATTCTAAGTTGTACCCTGCTGATTGCACGATTGCGGAAGTGAAAGGGACGCCGAACGGTTTCGGTCCCGCTTATCAGGGTTGACCATTCGCCGCTGAACTCCTTCGTGTACGAGCGACTGTCGGAAAAAGGGCATTATAGAGGATGCTCGACGAAGCAAGCGCAGTGGCGCATGTGAAGGTGTGTTTCCAAAGACAAAAAAGCCGCTTTGTTCGCCTTTAATGTCAGTGGAACACAGGAGCCGATTTTATTAGCGATGTGCATGCAGAACCAAGTGCACAATGTTCCCGTGGGAATGTTCACGGAAGTGAATGCTAATGTTTAAAACGCGCTGTTCTCGCTTATCAGTGCGACCTTTCGTCGGCGCTGAGCTACTTCGACGACGGGTAACTGCGGAAAAAGCCTTGCATGTTGAACAGGCAACGGGCAAGGGACCGCACTTGATGCTTTGCTATCTACACAAGGGAGCTGTAGCTATATGCTACCTTGTGTAGAGAAAATCATTATCCGACCAAAACAACTCGTCAAGGGGTGCATTCACAAAGGAGCATTAGAGCGCAGTGCGCGATTTTGATGCACTTTTGTCAGCAAACAAAGGTTACATCAAAAGTTAAGCGGAAGCTGTGAGTCGAAGCGCTCTAGGTTCTTTTTAGGACATCCACGCTTCAGTGTTCCACAAAAATTTGTACGGTACCACTTTAATCAATTTAAAGGTGTTCTACATTCTAATTATAATGATTGCGAGAATTGTCGCCATCCGGAATCATCGAAGCGGCCTCGTCCGCTAGTGCTCTAGGATCGCTATAAACTCGCTATGAGCGCACGCGAGAGGCTAGTTATGCGTAAAGCTCAATTAGTTAAAACGGTAAAACTCTTGCTGAAATCGCGAACGCGCTTGCCTGCTCATTTGTCGCGGAGGACAACTATGGCCTCGCTTATCAGTGTTAGCACTTTTGTCGTTGAACATCATGAGCCAAGAATCACCCGCAAAATATGCATGTGAATGTGCACGTAGAAGCAGTCGAATGAGCCGAGAGAATTGTACTTCCTTATTGCACTCAAACGTCGCCATCTGGCCCTCCCTGTCAACGAAAGGCAGAGCTGCAGAGAACGACGGCAGTCTAAAAAATAGTAGTTCCGGTTCCGCGTTCCGTGGAAGCATATATGCATGCCAATCGAAGGTCAAGCGCCAGGACAAAGGACAGCGATGGCCGCATCGATGCGATCGCTTACTTGGAAGCTTCGGCTTCCTGGTCGCAGCTTCATATAAGCCGACGACAATGGGTCAATGTATCAGCGCATTGTGAGCTATCCATTGTATCGGGTCACACTGTCGCTTTTTTGAACCTGTTCATCGAAGACAACACTCTTGAGCCGCGGCTTTTTCTTTAGCGAAACACGTCATTATCATTGCATCACAAACTGCAAAAAACTACTTGTCGGTGTGCGAGGCCGCACATTCAGCAATAAGTGTCAGATGTCAAAAGTTGGCGTTTGCAAGGGCACGGCGGCACTACGAAGACAAGGTGGCTTCCGCTCGAACTGGATCCTCGCGACGAACCACTTCTCGAGCTTGTACTTCCTGCGGTACTTACACAGCGAAACCTTCTCCAGCGGTCGCAGACACACGAAACGAAGCTCGCGGACGAGCTTGCGCAAGCAGCGTTTCGCGATCTGTGCAGCGTCCAGATCGGCACGGGGCAGAAACGATAGGGCGTCCAGCAGCGTTTCGTCGCAGAAAACGGTAGCGCTGAAAGTTGCGTCGTACTGTGAACGAGGCAGTCAAATAAATCACCCAGCGTTCATGGTAGGCTCCCAACTTTATTGAATAAGGTCTCACGTTACTCGACTGCAGGTAGACTTTTCGTCACTTTGTGCCGGCGACTCGAATGCCGATAGAGGCTCCAGAAAACGGCTATAAAATGCTCCCATATCGTCGGCGTATCCAGTTGGTTGCAGGAAAAACTTCGACAGAACAAGATGAGCGATTGAAGCGCTTTATGGAATAAAATAATGTTCTTAGCATCCCTTGTTGTCTCCTTCGCCCGTCCCATAAGGACAGAGGGAAGACTGCCTGGCAAATACAAGGATTTCCTGGTAGCTTTACAGAGTCAACGCTACGCTAGTGTTCTTTGCTTCGAGAGAAGGTCAGGTCCCAGTAATTTCCCGGTTGCGAGCGACGCAACTTTTGCAACACTGAAGTTTTTGCCGACTTTTTGCGCCGACACCTGATGTATCTCCGGGATCGGAGGCTCACCTTTTCACAAATTGAGTTAGTCGTGAACATGATTATCATGAATCTAAGCTTCGCCGGAGGAAGCAAACCAGTGATGGTCCCTTCAGCTCCGGGAACGATTCAAAATGTATTCTCTAAACTATTTGCATTCTAAAGCAAGCCCAGTATTTGATGCTGATTGTTATTCAAAGAATGCAAAGTGCTCAACACGGTGTTATAGATGCATGAGACCGTAACAACGATAGGAAATGTTAAGTGTTGACTAAGCGCAGCATGTGAACCGTCTTCAGGAATCGCTGGAATCGTGGCCAGCAACCACTGTTCCCGATGAAGTCGGTTTTGCCTGAGTAAGTGAAGTGAAAATGAAGTCAGGTCAACCTAATTTCACTTCACTTAATTTCACTACACTTTTGCACTGAAGGTTGCACTTCACTGGAATATTACCCACGATGAAGTGTGCTTTTGTTCCAATGAAGTTAACTGAAAATGAAGTGAGATCTAATTCACTTCACTTCAGTTCACTTCGTTTTTTCACTGAAGATAGCGCTTAACCGAAACAGTGCCGCAACGATGCTACGATGCTAATCATTAGCGACCATGCTTGAAACCGTGAGAGAATAATTTCGTCTGTTTTCTTGTCTTCGTCGACGTGGCAGAACCGGCAGGAGTTCTGTGACAATTTCGATGAGAATATCCTTGCAAAGCGGAGTTCCCAGAATCAGGCTGAAGAAACCCGCTGAGTCCATTGAATTTGTCATTCACAAAGAATTATGAACTGGACACGCATTTTGTTCACATTGCTTTGAACAATCCACTCCATCAAACACCGTCGCCCTGGTTTGTGAATCCACAAGTACCGGTGATCCTTGCCGAACACAGGAAGTCTTGGTGAACTTGGACGGTTCCCACCATAATCCTTTACGTTATGGTTCTCATTCCCAAGCGAATTGCCTCCAGACTTCAGGACAAGCTGGAGCGCCGATTCTCAAAGAGTCTTGATCCGTACTTAATTCTATTTGACTATGTAATGTTCGTAGGCCACGATCCGTGGTTGTTTTATGGACCCCATTTCATCGAACGACGAACATCTGTGAGGCTTGCTCGGAAAGACCAGTAAGTAGCTTCGATCATTATAATCATTAATATTTTTGCCAATTCCACTTTCGACGTACACATTTCACGAATTTAGCCACGATTTACGCAGAGACCTTGTGGAATCGACAGGTAAAAACTGTTCAAAATGCGTACCCGTTCACCCGTTATTTTAGTGAATTTCGCGCGTGTGTTTGCACAATTCCTTATCCGTTACTCTTATTGCTTGTGAACATGAGCCATCGCCGCGAGAAACACCATCAGTGTGACACGTGTGGCAAGAAGTTTATTGCGCAGAGTCATTTAAAGACTCACATGCGTATCCACACCGGGGAGAGGCCGTTCAAGTGTGACGTCTGCGACGAAGCGTTCGCTCACTCGAGTCAACTTACTGTGCACAAGCGCAAGCACACTGGCGAAAGGCCGTACGAATGTGACGAATGTGGCAAGACGTTTGCTCACTCGAGTCATCTAACTCTGCACAAGCGCAAGCACACTGGCGAAAAGCCGTACGAATGTGACGAGTGCAGTAAAACGTTCGCTCAATCGAGTGACCTCACTAAGCACAAGCGCATCCACATGGGCGAGAAGCCGTTCAATTGTGATGAGTGCGACAAAGCGTTCGCTCAACTGAGTCAACTTACTGTGCACAAGCTCGCTCACACGGGCGAGAAGCCGTACAAGTGTGACAAATGTGACAAAGCCTTCACTCAGATGAATCACCTTACTACGCACAAGCGCGCTCATACCGGTGAAAAGCCGTACAAATGCCAGCAATGCGAGAAGCGCTTCAAAACCGCACCCGAGCTTGTCGTCCACGGAAGACGCCATACGGGCGAAGGACCTTATCACTGTCAGTTTTGTGAGAACAAGTTTGCGCGTTCTGACATTCTCAAAGATCACGTGCGCACTCACACTGGCGAAAAACCCTTCGTCTGTGAGCATTGCAGTGCTAGGTTTTCTCGCCTCAGTTCCCTTCACCACCACCAGCAAAGGGCATGCCGCAGAGACACTGTCGGCGCAGTTCCTGGTCGTCGTCAAGCTGCAAGGCACGCACCTTATGCACGGAACAAGCAGCTCTCGAGGCGGCGGAACGACGCCACGATTGAGCCGCATGTCATCATCGCCGCTGAGGTATGCCTGTTGCTTTCATCGATTTTTTTGCTAAATGTTGGATTTCCATGCCCTTTTTTCAACAGTGGAACAGCTCCAGATACCTAGTTGTTGATTAACGGTAACGTTAGCTACATATATTACCGTCAGCGGACAAACTGTAAAGCGGCTATGTTCATTATACCAACCATTGAATTCGACTTCCCCACATTTGTGTTTCCCTCTCAAGTTTCCCTGAAATGTATGGTGATGGAGTGAAGGGTCAATGAGTGCCCCACTCACTTATGGACGGCCTCAGGAATTGCCCGAAGTGTATAGCCTTACCTCGTTCCTCGCCTGGTTGGCAAACGCATAGTGCTGAAGGGCCTTTGATGTTCATGCGGAATGATTACCAATGCAAGTGTTTCGGAAAACTGACTACTCAAAAGTTGGTCATCAAAAGTACGCAAACGCCAAAAAGTTTAAATTTTGATGAATACAAAATTTGCTGGGATTTGTCCGATGGTGCCTGAGGATCGGGACAGCTTAACCCTCCGTGTTAGGCCAACTTGCAGGAGGATGGGGACGATGACGAGGAAGCAGCAGTCTTTGAAGAGGTCGACACTCGCTCTCCATGTCAACCTGAGCACCATCTCGTCGAAGTAAAGAAGGAGGAAGAAAGCGATGACGACGGCGATGTGGGTAGCTTGTGCACAACTCCTCCGGGCAGCCCGGGGGAGGAGATGAAGCGCGAACTGGAAGAAGAATATCCAGTCTGCCTAACACCTGCGTCGAATCCGCAGAACATGGCCGCGCTGCCTCCACGCCATGAAACAGACAACTACAGGCGACAGCAGTCTAATGACCCATATGCTCCGCGGCAGCCGTTTGAGGCTCGTAGCGTCGCGGGAATGCCAGGTCAGTTTGTGACGGCTAGACGCTACAGAAAGTCAAACTTCGCACAACTAGTTTTTTCGGAATACTGGGTAATTGTATTAAAATGCCGAGAGCGAGGAGCAAACCGACAATACGAACTTACGTCTGACTGTCGACAGCAACACTATCCAATTGGGCAGGGCCACAGATTTACGTATTGGACCGGGACGATCCAAAAATCAGTAGGTTTTTCCAGGTTTTGCAAAACAAAATCAATCGTCCTCACCTTTATATTTTTGCAAAACGTGTCAAGGATTTAATACGGCTATTCTACGTTTTCGAACAGGTATGCTTTTTTTGGCATCCTGATACCCGTCCGAAAGAGACTACCCCTTGGACAAGCGAACGTTTGTCAATTATTTTATAATCTTGACTATTGAGAGGTCTACGCCGTAATCACATTTGGAGGCCCTTGCACGGGTCGTCTCCAAATCGCCCAGTTTCGCACAAACTTAGGGTTAACCACTTGAAATTTCCTTGGTAAATGTGTTTATGTAGGCACAAACGGTGCGTCCAGTCAGCATTGCGCGGCTCCGCTTGCGTATCATCCGCCACCTTACTACGCGGGCGGACTGCAGTCAGCACACGCGTCGTCACAGTCTTCGCAGTACGGCAACCCAGCCGGCGCAGCCACCTTCTACCCGTACTCTTCGTGGTTCGAGCAGCAACAGATGTGGTCACATCCTCCACCAGCATTTTCGCCGTACTTCGNAGGGAAATATGTGATTAGCCTCTGGATTCGCCTGCGACGGCCCTAAACGCGAAATTTCAAAGGTATTTTTCCCAAGAAGCCCAAATTCCTCTGGCGGCGACTGCGGTGGGCGGTACTCGGCTCAAACTCTGTATAATATCGGTTTCGGCGTATAAAAAGGGCTAAAATTTGACATCGTAGAAAGCTACCAAGAATGGGACCTAGGCATTTTTTCGGTGCCGGCCGAAGGCCGATGCCGACAAAAATTTGCCCCCTCCCCGTCCCCTCCTCCCCTTTGCGCGGTCTTCGCGCCCTTTCGGCAAACTCCATCTGTAAGCCCTGACAGGCGGGCGATCTGCCCCACCCCCAAAGTTGGTTCCGTATTCTGTTTTCGGAGCGCCGTTAGGCGTCCCCAGAGCCATTTTTCACTAACATTGTAAAAATTTTCACAAAAAAAGCTTAGTTTCGCCTCCGGCGCTCCATTTTCTCGCATAATTGTGCGGTATTCAGTCGGAAACACTAGCGAATGACCGGCGATACCATGCAGTGTTTTCTTCACAATCGCAATGTCCATTTGATCCAGCGAGGTGCCACGCGTGTCGCATACTTGTTGCGGCATAAAATTTGATAAAGTATCGGTATCGGTATCGGTTAGTTTTTCGTATCGGTAGCGGTATCGGTTCAAATTTTGAAATCCTCCCTCCCTGGTTCAGTTGTACGTGTAATGATGTGCGATCTTTATTTCCTCGAAAACGACGTTTCGGTCGGCGCAGTGACTAAGGTCACCGCGTGTGTAGCCTTACGATCGGGTATCCGCTTAAGGTTCCTAGCGATTCTGAGCAGGAGGACGAGGACCAAGAGCACAACGAAATTCAGCGGAGCATAGGTGACCATAAGGTAGAGATATGCAAAAGGTGCCCAGTGAGAACGATTTCGCTATCTCAGGAACGAGGACCAACGCTATGAGCATTGATACGGGAATCAGGTAGAGGACGATGAGAAATATACTTGAACCATTCTGCAATGAACATTTGATCCTTGACCACTGTGTTGAAATGGGAGTGAGTAGCCTTTCTTCGCCAGTAGACCAGAAAGCCTCCGTGAGCCACCATGCTTGATGAGCTACTGCGTTTAAGAGATTCGACGCTCTGAGTCTTAGCAAGTTTTCAACTGTTTCTTCCCTTTCCTCTTTCTCGTTGCGCGAGTCATGATGGCAGTTCGACATTGTTTAGGCAGTCCGACATTAAGGACCGATCTAAAGCGGTCTATCGGCTTATACTGAACTTCTCCGAAAATGCGTATTTTTTACTTTTCCGTGAATGCACTGCTGCAAGAAGACGTGCTTTATTTGTGGCGTGTTTTTCCATCCATTTACGAGATCACTTTATTTTCAGTTCAGTCGGCTTATCGATGTCGAAACGACCTCGCGAATCCGATGACCTGCTCGAGCAGCTGCAGCTGGTTCGCAATGATCCCCTCCAAGTCCGAGAAATCCTCGAGAGCCAGAACATTGCGACGGTCGCAGACTTTGTCACTGGCCTGCTGAACGCCACTATTTCCGATGCACCGGACACTGCGAAGCGTCAGAAAAAGGTATAGTTTAGCGGAAAGTGTGTACCCGCTGCTTGTCACTTTATCTTCACGAAAACTGCGCCGGCTTAATCATCCGAAAGCAGTACCCAAGGCTTTCGAAGTTTTGAAGCCGATATCCGAATTACGCGCCAACGCTGATTTGTTGTAATCTTCCCTATGCTAAACTTCATTTTTAGGCTCCCAGTCGACCGCGTATGCTGAACGAGCTCTTCGTCGAGGTGATGGCGTTCATGGACCGGGACTCTCTCGAGTTGATGCAGCCAGCATGCCGCTTCATGCGAGACTACATCAGCGAACACGAGGCTGACGAGCTTGCGCTCCGACGGATTTCGCATGTCTTCTTAGGCGAAATCTTTAGGTTCTCAGTAAAATGCTTTCGCAATGCTGCTTGCGTCATTGAACCCTGCACAACGGCCCTCGAATACCTTTTCGAGACGACCGATTCGCCTGAAACTTTCCAGTTTTGCATAATTTTTTCGAAGGCCTATCGAATGTTTTCGAACTTGACCCGATAGTGAAAACTATTTTGGGGACGGAGAAGGAACAGCGCTTTAGTGTATAGGGATGCACTAATCATAACTCCATTTTTAAAATACACTGGCCTGCTCCAGAATGGCAGCCGCAGACATCATGAAAGTGAACGGCGTGTGGTGTCTTGTTATAATACAGAAGGCTATGTGGTAAGGAGTTCAGCAAAAGCCGTTTGAACAATGATATTTGGCTTAAATTTTCAAGTGGCATAGTTATGAGCTACGTTAATTCGGTCTGCGAGGACAAATAGAACGGTTTATGCGTACACTTTCGAGTAGTGAGACCAACACAAGGTGGTCTCGAGGATGCAGCAGGTGGAAAAAAGATTAAACGATAGCAGCGACGAGCTCTTTGAGCGAAAGGCGGTCGGCGAGCTTGATGAACGGGTGCTCGAGCAGGGCAGCGACGCTCGGACGTGCCGCTGCCTCTTGCTGAAGACACTTCTCCAGAAAGTCTTCGAATTCGGCTGATGGCGGCGACCTGTTGGAGTAGCCGTGCACTTTGCGCATCCACGCGATGACGCCGTGAGGAGGCTCGTCGTCGTAAGACTGAAAGCGACGATTATTCGTCTGGCGCACTGCTATGTCGCCCCCGTTGGCGTGGGAAGAAGGGTTCTAATGCCACACTTTCGAAATTTTTGGGGCATGAGGCTACGTCCCTCTGCAAGGAATCTTTCCCAAAGCATTATTGGAAGCTTTTCAAAGCATCCTTTTTTCTGTATCCCTACCCTTAGCGGTCTTTAGGTCGTATTGGTCTTTGCGTTCTTAAGCCACTGTGTCGCAAATGCAGTGCGGGTACCCCCCCCCCCTGCCCTCGTTTGCAACCACCCTGGCGCTCATCATAGACATCGACTTATCTCCGGTCCGCCTCGCATAGCCATGCATTCCGCTGCGATAATCCCCAGGGGTACACGTCGACGGCCTTCGACTGCTTCTTGTCGCCCCACGCGTCGGGCGGTCGGTATCCGTCGGTTCCTACGCCCGTAACCCTGTACCGTAAAGGCAATAAACATCTCGTTCAACTTTGCATGTGTCAGCGACGCCTACCTTTGCGGCCCGCTAGTGGCGCTCTCCACACTGCAACTTGTTCCTGCGACTCAATTTACCGACTGAATTTTAATGCCGGGACCCAGTTTACCGGGACCCATTTTACGGGGACGCAGTTTATCGGGACCCACTTTGCGGACCTAATTTACGGGCAACCGCGTAACGGCCAACGTAACGGGTGTGGTCCTACCACCGTTAAACCCGTAAGTGAAGTTGTTTAACGGTACGCCGGTCGCAACATAGAATCTCAGTTTTCACGTAAGAAAAAAACTTGGGCAAACAGGCACACTTCATAACGTCTTCATGTTCATCTCGAACAGATCTTACTAAATGTTGGTAACCACAATATTTCTTCAAAACACGCTTCGATTAAGAACAATTTTACAAGTAACCTTAATATGACATGTTATGCTTTTTGCCCTTCCCTTCCGAAATGTCTACGTTCGCTGCCTCTGCCGGGCGAACCCGCTCTGAACAATTTTCCGCAAGATTTTTCTTACCTAGGAACTTTCCATGTATTTGGCCGAGAACGGCCGTTCAATGGCGAAACATCCCACCCCTCAGGCTGAAGGAACTCGACGAGCACGGTGAATTCGTCGCTCCCAAAGAACTCCGAGCTGCGACAGACCACGACGGAGTTCTCTTCACTTGTTTAGTGAATATGTCAATATTTGAACTCATAACGTCTGGGCTACTCGCCGAATGGAGTAGAATTTTGAACCTTGAACGATTCCCACCGTTTTCATGCGCTGCCAAGCATGTAAGATCGTTAAGCTTACTGGGTTCTCTTCATTTGACAGAAGTTCGTGTACCATAACTCTTAGTCATTTCTGTGTCGCCCCACTTCAGTTTCAGAATGTTGAAACACTTTGAAAGCTTACGCGAATGGCTAACATAAAGCGTTGATATTAAACCGACTTTCATGTATTCTATTGTATTAATTGTGTCCAAGTCCCTTTACAGGTTTTATTTTACGCGCCAACGTTTCGAATGTGCTCTTTTCACTGTAACACTTTGTGATGCAATGAGGGAAGGTGTCCACATCTAATTCCTTCATTCGTTATTTTCAGACGAACTTCGGACGAGTGTTTGCACCTTCCGTATTCGTTACTCTCCGTTCGCGAGACATGAGCAGTCGCCCGGAGAAACGTCATCATTGTGACACGTGTGGCAAAATTTTTCCTGCCCCGAGTAAACTAGAGCGTCATTTGCGCATCCATACCGGCGAGAAGCCCTTCGAATGTGACGTCTGCGACCAAGCGTTCGCTAACTCGAGTCAACTTATTGTGCACAAGCGCAAGCACACTGGCGAAAGGCCGTACGAATGTGACGAATGTGGCAAGACGTTCGCTCACTCGAGTCATCTAACTCTGCACAAGCGCAAGCACACTGGCGAAAAGCCGTACGAATGTGACGAGTGCAGTAAAACGTTCGCTCAATCGAGTGACCTCACTAAGCACAAGCGCATCCACATGGGCGAGAAGCCGTTCAATTGTGATGAGTGCGACAAAGCGTTCGCTCAACTGAGTCAACTTACTGTGCACAAGCTCGCTCACACGGGCGAGAAGCCGTACAAGTGTGACAAATGTGACAAAGCCTTCACTCAGATGAATCACCTTACTACGCACAAGCGCGCTCATACCGGTGAAAAGCCGTACAAATGCCAGCAATGCGAGAAGCGCTTCAAAACCGCACCCGAGCTTGTCGTCCACGGAAGACGCCATACGGGCGAAGGACCTTATCACTGTCAGTTTTGTGAGAACAAGTTTGCGCGTTCTGACATTCTCAAAGATCACGTGCGCACTCACACTGGCGAAAAACCCTTCGTCTGTGAGCATTGCAGTGCTAGGTTTTCTCGCCTCAGTTCCCTTCACCACCACCAGCAAAGGGCATGCCGCAGAGACACTGTCGGCGCAGTTCCTGGTCGTCGTCAAGCTGCAAGGCACGCACCTTATGCACGGAACAAGCAGCTCTCGAGGCGGCGGAACGACGCCACGATTGAGCCGCATGTCATCATCGCCGCTGAGGTATGCCTGTTGCTTTCATCGATTTTTTTGCTAAATGTTGGATTTCCATGCCCTTTTTCAACAGTGGAACAGCTCCAGATACCTAGTTGTTGATTAACGGTAACGTTAGCTACATATATTACCGTCAGCGGACAAACTGTAAAGCGGCTATGTTCATTATACCAACCATTGAATTCGACTTCCCCACATTTGTGTTTCCCTCTCAAGTTTCCCTGAAATGTATGGTGATGGAGTGAAGGGTCAATGAGTGCCCCACTCACTTATGGACGGCCTCAGGAATTGCCCGAAGTGTATAGCCTTACCTCGTTCCTCGCCTGGTTGGCAAACGCATAGTGCTGAAGGGCCTTTGATGTTCATGCGGAATGATTACCAATGCAAGTGTTTCGGAAAACTGACTACTCAAAAGTTGGTCATCAAAAGTACGCAAACGCCAAAAAGTTTAAATTTTGATGAATACAAAATTTGCTGGGATTTGTCCGATGGTGCCTGAGGATCGGGACAGCTTAACCCTCCGTGTTAGGCCAACTTGCAGGAGGATGGGGACGATGACGAGGAAGCAGCAGTCTTTGAAGAGGTCGACACTCGCTCTCCATGTCAACCTGAGCACCATCTCGTCGAAGTAAAGAAGGAGGAAGAAAGCGATGACGACGGCGATGTGGGTAGCTTGTGCACAACTCCTCCGGGCAGCCCGGGGGAGGAGATGAAGCGCGAACTGGAAGAAGAATATCCAGTCTGCCTAACACCTGCGTCGAATCCGCAGAACATGGCCGCGCTGCCTCCACGCCATGAAACAGACAACTACAGGCGACAGCAGTCTAATGACCCATATGCTCCGCGGCAGCCGTTTGAGGCTCGTAGCGTCGCGGGAATGCCAGGTCAGTTTGTGACGGCTAGACGCTACAGAAAGTCAAACTTCGCACAACTAGTTTTTTCGGAATACTGGGTAATTGTATTAAAATGCCGAGAGCGAGGAGCAAACCGACAATACGAACTTACGTCTGACTGTCGACAGCAACACTATCCAATTGGGCAGGGCCACAGATTTACGTATTGGACCGGGACGATCCAAAAATCAGTAGGTTTTTCCAGGTTTTGCAAAACAAAATCAATCGTCCTCACCTTTATATTTTTGCAAAACGTGTCAAGGATTTAATACGGCTATTCTACGTTTTCGAACAGGTATGCTTTTTTTGGCATCCTGATACCCGTCCGAAAGAGACTACCCCTTGGACAAGCGAACGTTTGTCAATTATTTTATAATCTTGACTATTGAGAGGTCTACGCCGTAATCACATTTGGAGGCCCTTGCACGGGTCGTCTCCAAATCGCCCAGTTTCGCACAAACTTAGGGTTAACCACTTGAAATTTCCTTGGTAAATGTGTTTATGTAGGCACAAACGGTGCGTCCAGTCAGCATTGCGCGGCTCCGCTTGCGTATCATCCGCCACCTTACTACGCGGGCGGACTGCAGTCAGCACACGCGTCGTCACAGTCTTCGCAGTACGGCAACCCAGCCGGCGCAGCCACCTTCTACCCGTACTCTTCGTGGTTCGAGCAGCAACAGATGTGGTCACATCCTCCACCAGCATTTTCGCCGTACTTCGGCCCGTACGGGGCTTCGGCAGCTGTGCCTTCACCGGCAGGTACGTCTGCATGTTTTTAGCGATAGAGTCGGTCTTCAACGAAGAAGGATCGGAGGCAGAGAAAGATCAGTAACCCGGCCTTGTTAAAATGAGGGGTATGGGGACATTTCAGAAGCTATTTAGAGTTCTCCCCACATTTTTCTTTTCCGATCTAACTCTTCATGCCCGACTTTGTTTCAACGTGTGGTGAATCAGCTTGCTTGTTGGTAAAAATTCTGCAACTATACCCTAAAAATTCTTAAAACTACGAAGAAATTATCGGTAAATAATTCATTCAAGTATAAATTAACGGGCTAAAAATGCCATTGACGACAGGGCATCGGTAGTCGTTACCTGTTCATATTTTTAAAAGACATTTGCAGAAATGCCAATCCAAGTAAATCATCCGCCTCCGGCGTCTGTGCCCATGGTGGATCCACATGCTGCGTTGTCAGTGTTCACAGGGCCTCGAGCCGCAACTCCGCGCGATCTGGTGACACCGTTTACTTTGGAGCGCGACTCGGGTTCCGCGGCAAACGTCGCCTTCGGAAACGCGGCGACGGGCGACTGGAACGTAAGTGTTTCTGTGACTTCTTTGAGCTTTTGAGAGAGCCACAAGAGTAACGTTTCTACGCTTTGTTCTTGCAACGAACTTTGACTCCCTTTTGCAGCCGGCCACGCCTGGTGGTGCATATCGTTGCCCCGAATGCCCCTACATCGTGCCGAGTTACGAGTTGCTCTGTGCACACCACAACGTCCTGCATCGCACGAGCGATCGCACGGGCCTCTAGGAATGAACTACATATCGTTCGTCGGCACGTACGAAATAGATCGAACGATATTATCAGTTAAAACGACTCTACCTACGCTACTCTACCTGTGTCTACGTTACGCTACGCTACCAGCACACTGATTTGATTTTCGTTTTTTTGTGGTTGCGCTCTTCTTTATGACGCAGACAACGCTTAATGAAGTCTGAATGAATGAATGATGCAAAGACCGATCGTGAAATTACATTCACGTCTTGCTGGTTTTTCTTAAAAAAATAAATGGTTTCAGAAATTCCTGTAGCCAGTTCGGCTTCGGAGTATCCTGTTTAGTAGTCGTATTCTCGGTAGTGTTCGGAAACCGTGCCCGTTTCACGGCCGTCCCCGTGCCCGTTCCCCGCTTTTCACGGGAACGGGGAACGGCACGGTGATGGTCTTACCGAACACTAATTCTCGGCCACTCAAAACGACTGTGAGGTTATACCGGGGAGTTACGCATGGATCAACGCTTTGGACTAAAGTGGCTCAACTAAACTGGTGCGCCATTTGTGAGAAAACCTATTTGCAGCCGACACCTTCAGCGCATGTTTCCTCTTTCCTATATGGCTTTCTGCATGTTTCCTGTCTTGAGGGAAATCCCCTTCGTTTGTGACAGTTATGGCAAAATCGAAGATAACCTCGCTTCGTGCATGCGTATGGTGAACTACGGCTACTCTAGCTCAACCGTGAAGGAACAGCCATTCTGCGAGCACCTCGGCTAACAACGTCTTAGGAACATCATATCTTAACATCTTTCGGCGAATGCGACAAGGACTTTCGCGAAAAAGGCTCGGCGTCAAGCTGGGTTTCAATCGAAAAAAACCATCGATTCTAGCATTAGCGCCTTTTAGCACTTGGATGCCCTCGCACAAAAGTTGGAAGTTATTGTTTAACTAATGGATTTTTAATGTCCCGAAGTGTGCTTGAACGAACCCGCCATTTCGATGCGTGTCAGTTTGTGTCAGAAGTCGCTGCCAAGAAGCAACACATCACCATAGTTCAATACGGCCTCCAACCAACATGCACGATCTCTCGTGACGCTACGCTACGTAC
>JNEY01000405.1:92752-113703 GCA_020875895.1 Aphelenchus avenae
CCCTCCTGGTCCCGACCTCCCCCCCCCCCCTTCCCTATCCTGAAATCCTGGCTACGGCGCTGTTGTGTAGGCATGCTCGGAAGCCATGTCTACAGCTTTTCAGACCAAACTAAGACCTTACAAACTTGACCTAAATGTTAGGTCTAAGTTTAAACTGATGTTTAAGTGAGTCCTATGGCCAAATTTGCGCTGGACATCCTCAACCGCCCACCCGGAACCAGCGTACTAACCAATCGACAACCGAATTATTACCAATATAGAGTTTTGGCAGCAATTTGGTAGCACGGTCTACACCAATTAGGTACCTGTACTCGAGCAGCTTCGCTGTCTTTCCTTTGCTCTCGTCCTGAAGAGTGGACTTGAAGTCGCATTCCGCGTGGCACTGCAGCTGAGAGTCGCACGTCGTTGTAATGATTGTTCACACCAAGAAGGCCTTGAACGTCGCGAAGACTGTCAGGCTGTTAGTTCGCAGTCGGCTATACGTGAAGCGTCTTGCGTAGGCGTTACCTTAACCCGACACGAATCTCAGAGAAGCTCCAGGTCAAACTAACCGATGGGCAGTAGTAGCAGCGTAACGACGGCCAGGAACGCAAGGGATTTCAGGGAAGCGGACAGCCTCGGCGGTATCGTAATCTAAACTGAGGCCGTGTAATCCTGCACGATGGTGCTTGAGGCATGCGCTTCTTTGATGGAGCTCGTTCGCTTCCGACTTACTTCGGGCAAGTTCAGCGTCTTCCTGTGCCGATTGACGATTCCGCTCAGACGGCGATTTGACACCAGAACTTGGCCCAGCGTCTATCGACCTGTGAAGCGGAGGACGAGCAGAGCGGCTTCGATCGGAAGCTTCATTGAGGTAGACGGTAGCCGTGGATTCGCTTGAGTTCTAAAATGCGACTTTTTATTTGTCCATAGCAGAGCACGGAAGAGTGTCGGCTCGCGGAAAAAGCACGATGAAATGCACGCAGCAAGTATCTTGTGCGCACTAAAAGTACTAAGAAGTAGGTGTTAGTCACACAGTTTATCTGCCGCAATCCCATAACTAAACTTAATGAAATCGAATTGTGAGCTCATAGCAGCATGCAGAAGCCGCGACAACAAGCTCTTGTCTGGCCGTTTATGCACGCACGTTCGTCCGATACGGCGGCCGTTTGAGCAAGTTGCCCGGAGAGCGGTTGGATGCGTCCTCCCCCGGTCTAGCTACGTAGCGGCGGCGCAGCGGCGGACGGATCGATTTGTCGCAGCGCTGCGTCTTCACACGGCCGCTCACGGGAACTGTTGGCCGAGTGCAACGCATCGCAGCAGCGGCGCAACAGCGGTCCCCACACTGCAGCAACCGAGTAAAGTTGCTCGTCATAAATAAATGGCACCGGCAAAGATAGATTTTGTACCAGATTTCGTAAAACACGACCGTTATCGGTCCTCGGTATAAGACGGTCTTTTCTTTGGATGTTATGTCTCCCTTGTGTAGTCAGATCGAAACATAACCATGAAATGGCCACTATGGCCATACCTATGTTAGTGTAGGTTATTAGGTAAGTGAAGCAAAAGGCCGCGAGAATTATACATTGCTCGTACGAGCGCGGAAGCGATAGACCCTTTTGGTCGGTTAGTAGCGACTGCCGTGCAAACGGCGTAGTATACTGGGAGGCCGCCCCCAGCGTGCGACGTGATCCAGCCTCATCCACGCGAAGTCCAAGCAAACGCTACAATCACGACTAGTGCCCTCGGTTGCTTCTGGAAGACGAGAAGGCTTACTCTCTACCATCGTCTATGCCTGTTCCGCAAGAATGCGCTACGAAACGACTACCTCTTGCTACGTAAGATCTTACATTAGCTGAGTCGTTTAGCTGCAGCCTGTTTCCAGCGCATTTTGTCCGGCCCTTTCTGTTCTTGACAGTGTAGCTTGTGCGCAGCGTAGAGCAAACATTGTTTTGCATTTGGGAATTTGAAAGTCATGCGACTTCTAGAACAAGTCGAGCGACCTGAGGTCCTGTGGGACGATAAAATGTGCGCTGGGGATTTCATTGCTTTACGACAACGAAGATGAACGAAGAGAACGGCCACTACAGGTCCATATCGTCTCACCGCATCGGAAGCATAAGCTCTCTCGAGACCTTCACGCATTGCTGACTACGTCTTTCATACGCAACTGCTAATGGCTACACGTCTATGCAAATTGCAAATGACTTTTGCATCGCTCCACTTAGAACACACGGAATGCATCGCCCCACACTAATCAACGATGAAGACGCCAAAATAAGTTTCGCCAAAAACCAAATGCCTTTGAAAGAAAAAGGAAGATATATTGGAACAAAATAGAAAACTGAATGAGCTATGATATATCTCGAAACCAATTAAATCTTACGGCACTCCATGCTCTCAAGCACGCCTACTCCGCCTCAATATTCGATTTTGGGCAGCCTTTTTAATAAAAAAAGGTAAAAAGTTTCTACATACTTCTTTTGCTAACGATAGTGAAACCTTGCTTATCCACCGACCCCCCCCCCCCATCGAGGGCAATGACTCACTTAAGATGGATGTCCAACGCCACTGAATGTCATGTGCCCCTAGGCTTAAAGCAGGCTTGGTTTGGTGACCCCTCACATGATTTACCCTTCTTAGAATAACTGGGAAAACTAGCATTGCCACAAGACCCTACGCTCACCAATTTCTGCGCATTTCTAGCACTCGCCTAATTCCAACACCGCCTGCCAACCCAACTGATCGTGGATGGCTGTCCCTGAAATCCAGGATCATAGTTGGAGAGGTAACGATCGACGACGCACGATAAAAAGTGAGCGCGTCATACGGATGAGTAACTTAAATACAAGGCACATTAAGAGTTTAACAAGGCGCTTAAAAATCGACAAGCATCACGACAAGAATTGTAGAGAGTAGTATGACATTAAGCCAAAGTGCCATGAACAAAAGAGGCATGAATAGATCATGGAAGGCCCAAAACGATTGAAGAGTCATTCCGTACAGAGCTACAGATGCGTAGAGTCCAGCGAGAGCAAGACCGGCAATACACCAGCCGATGACGAGCTTTCGTAGCTTCGCGTGCTTCTTCAGAACGCTGTCGCGCCACGGACCCGAAGTGGCGGCCATGTACTCGTCGGCGATCCTGCGATCCATCCAAAGCAGTTTCACAGCAAAAACCGAAGCGAGCAGAGCGAGCAAGAGATTCGTCCACATCAAGAAGTGTCGTTTGAAAGAAGCCAGTTTGCTCTGGACAATATCGACGATCGTCCCGCTTGCACTCGGATGCTTGTATTGCGTGGAGCGTCCCGCGTACAGGATACCTTAAAGCTCCACAAGTTTCAGTGAAGCTCTAGGGTTCAACTAACCTATGGCCAGTAGTAGGAGCGTGACGACGGCCAAGAGCGCAAGGGATTTCAGTCGAGTGGACAGCCTCGGCGGTATTGGGATCTAAAAACAACAACGTAACCGAGCACGACGGAGTTCGAGGCGAATGACTGCGTAGCGTCTACCCTACCTCCTGCTCTACGTTTGCTTTGGGCTTACCTCGGGCAGATTCAGCGCCTTCCTGTGCCGGTTGACGATTCCGCTCAGACGGTAATTAGCCACCAAAACGCGGCCAAGCGTCTGCCGACGGAGGAAGCCGAGAACGAGCAGCGCGGCTTCGATCGGGAGCTTCATGGAAGTAGGCGATAGCAGTGGATTCGCTTGAGTTCTAAAATGCACCTCTTTATTAACTTTCATCAAAACTCATGCAGCAAGCATATTGTGCGCAAGAACGCGTAAAGCGATATGTACCAAGAAGTACTACGAAGAAAGTATTTGCTACATTATCAAAGCCAAGTGAACGCAGTCTTTGCTAATAGTTTGGGTTTGTTTTAGCACAGGCAATTTTAGGCAAGAGCCAGAGATTTTCAAGACAAGCGCAGTCCATGAGTAAATAAAACTGAAGTCGATCACGAGCACATGTCAGCACTGAAAAGGCGCAACAACAACCTTGTCTGGCCGTTTGTGCACTCACGTTGCCCGACGGTCGACGGCGGCGGTTCGAGCAAGCGGCCCGGAGAGTCGTTTGAGACGTCCCCCGCCAGCCTAGCTATGTGGCGGCCGCGCAGCAGCGGACGGATCGATTCGGCGCAGCGCTGCGTGCTCACGCGCCGCTCGCTAGAAATGTGCGCCGAGAGCAGCGCATTCAGCAGCGGTCCGACGCTGTGGCCGAGTAAGTTTCTCCGGCTAAGATAGTCCAGCAGAGATATGTCCAACGCTTCGTAACATGACAGTCAACGGTCCTCGAAATAAACAAGCCTTTATGTTAGAGTTACGTCTCCCGTCGCGTCTCCAGTTAAACGTAGCAGCCTTGGAGAGCTGCTCGTAATAATCGGGTCCGGCAAAGATAGGCACAAGGTTTCGTAAAACATGGCCATGAAGGTCCCCGGAATAAGGTGGCCTTTTTGTTAGACGCTATGTCTGCCGTAACGTCTTTAATTCGAAATAAATATAATGACATGGCCTCTGTCGCGTTGTTCATTAGGTATGGGGAGCATAAAGTCGCGAGAATCGACATTGCCCAGACGGGCGCAGAGGCATGAGACGCTTAGCTTTTGATCGGTTAGCTTCGACTGCCGAGCAAACGGTAGAGTGCACTGGGAGGCTGCCCCAGTTTGTGACGCAGCAGAGCAGCAGCATCTGCAGGCAGGCGTTCGCTGCTCTACAGCCTCCTATTGACCAGCTAGCAGGTCAGGACAGTAAACAAACAATCATAACACTTGCTCAATATTTTAGCAGGGCTCTACCTGTTACACTCTTGCAAGGCTCTACCTGTTTGTTGCACCGAGGTAGCTATGGAAATATTGTGCGATGTGACCATGCGATAAAGCGGACACGACTAGTGGTAAAACTACGAAAAGTGCCAAGTACTGACCCCCTCCCTATTGACCCGGCCTCTACATATTCGACCAAAGTATGGAATCATGTTGCAAAGGACCAGTTCAAGTGCAACCAAACACGCATAAATATGCCTTTTGGAACAACGAGTATGAGCGACAGGGGCTGCGAAGAAGGAGCATATCGGGCAGTAGAGCGTGTCCGGTTGGGTCTTGCGTAACAGTAGCATGTCAAGCAGGTATCGACAAAGTAGCTAGTCTTCCGCGGAACAACTACGGTCTACACACCAGGGCTGGGCGGTCTCGGGTCTCGTTTTAGTCTCGGGTCAGGGGATAAGTCTCGGCTCTCGGGTCTCGGTCTCGGTCCCTGGCCAAGTCTCGGCCCACTGGAGTTTTTTTTCTATTTTCTGGGCTTATCAAAGTATCGTTCATCAACAGGTTTTTACTCAAAGCAAGAAACAACATTGGGAGCGATATTTAGAATCCGTAAATGGGCAGATTGCGGCTTATGAAGAGCACAGTTTGCAGCGTTTTGTCCGTCATGCTGCGGCGTAAGTGCTTGTAAATGGCTGTCCCCGACGAGAAGAGCCGCTCGGACTCGGCGGAAGTTGACGGTGCCGAAAAAGCGCAGTAACAGAGCGTGAAGAACCGGCAGTTTCTCGTGGTCTTCCTTCCAGTGGGCGTAAGGTCCTTTCCGTTGCCGATGCGATGCCGACTTGACCGGGTCCTGCAAGTAATAGTAGCTGCGAGAGGGCATCGACTGAAGCATCGTTGACCTCGCTATCAGTGGTGTCAGGCGACGAGGCGCGCAGTATTTTTGATGCCTCCTGCACCGCATACTCCTTAAGCTTGTCGTTCACTACCTCCTGGACCGCGTTGTCGAACACTTCGAGTTTGAAGCGTGGACCAAGTACAGTGGCCATTAGCATCGCGTCATGTAGCGCTAATCGGTCAGGCGGTGATCGAGGCCCATTAGAATGGCATTCGTCACATTTTTCAGCGTCCGATCTCCACCTCTCAGCAGCGTTTGTAGGGTGAAGTACACCGGCAATACGAGGCCGATGTTCGCCTTGCGGTCTTGAATGGCGACGGTCGCCATTTTGAGGGGCTCCAGGACGTCAATGAGCTGCTTTATGAGCATCCATTCGCCCGCTTCGATGGTTGGGTAGTCGCGGTTGGATAGTATAAGGCTCTCCACTACTGCTCGCTGCCCGGTGGGAGGTGACCCGTAACTAATACCTTCTCCAGCTCAACCTGCAGAAGTCCCTCTTCCTCCTGGAAACCCTTGAACTTCACTGACTCGACGTTACCGACTTGACCCTCTCATTTCAGGAATCATTCTGGGTCGCGGTCTCGTTTTAGTCTCGAGTCACGGGGGTTAGTCTCGGGCCTCGGTCTCGGGAACGAAGAACGCTCTCGGGTCTCGGGTCTCGGTCTCGGTTTGCGAAAAAAAAGTGTCCAGCCCCGTTCCACGGTAAGCGACTTAGTGTTAAAATGAACCCTCACACGTAGATCTTCTAGATTTACAAAGGGTTCAGTTGAAAGAGCGAGCAAGTCTCAATGCTCGGACAACGTAACACCCGTGAAGAGAATGAAGTTCTTTCTGACATCGTTGCTTACCAACAGAGGACTACGTTAGGCCCGCCGGTGCGTCAAGCACAATGGTCGATCGTATACCGCTCAACGAAGCGGTAAGCTGCCTACCTGGTCCAAATACGTTGGAAGGTACTCTTGTGCGTTTTTTGTTTGCAAAGGCAAACACTGCGGCTTAAAAAAATGAGATCACGCTGTCGTACTTGTCAGCCTGAAAAATGAGACCAACGCCGACGATCAACGTTATTTACATCATAGATTTCGTTTCTCTACCACCGTATCCCCGATTTATTTGTTATATTCCGAACTATGACAACCTTATACGCTAAAAAGGCGATATGTACTAGGCAAGCGGGTTCCAGAAAAGAAAAAAATGTTGTCAAAGATTTTTATAATTCTTATTGCATGCTTTTTTTCATCTTCTTCTTGTTCTCATCATGATCGAACTGCAATGGACGCACGGACATTTCGACACAGGCGTATGGATTGACCTAACCGACACAGCTAAAGTTGGCACGTTCCGTTGGAGTGACGGATCACCGCTTGACTACGAACACTGGGGACCTACCGCGCCGAGGCCGATTGGACCTTCGTGTGCGGAAATCTTTTCGGACCGTCTCATCGGCTACAACCCGGACCCATGGTACAACCACTGGGACAATGAGGAATGCGAAGGTTTCAGTAATCGAGGATTCGTGTGCAAAAGACCCTCCAACTAGCTTTAATAAAACAGTTCGCATCCGTCATTCAGAACGATTTATTTATTATAATCCAAACTATGACTACATTATACGCGTAAGCCAGGTGGACATGCAAATGTCGCTAATACGTGTTCTTGCAAATCTGCTCTTTTGTTGTTTTGCTGATCGGTGCAAGGAGTTCTGGCAGATAATTACGCAATGACCACGCGCGGCTAGATGGTAAACACATGAGCAAAGATGGGCAATTTGCTCGTTCTTAGCCCACATTGGAATGCTGGCTTTGTCAAAGTTAGCCCAATGCTATGGATGTATACGCGTTGAGCAGCTGATCCGTTTACGCTTCGCGCTGCTAGGCGGTAAACACTTCAGCAAAAATTCGCAAATTGCTCATTCTTAGCGCATATTGAAAGCCCGAATTGTTCACAGCTTACGCGTATGAAGGGTATTTAAGGGGAAATTTGCAGCCCTGGTATTTATTTGCAGGCACAGTTTGTTTCTCCATTTGCGTTTATGTTACACCAGTAATCTCCTACCCAAGGGCTCGTTCTTGTGGTACCGTTTTAGATTTAGTGAGCCACCTTTTTGATTCAGTTTCGAAGTCATGCAAATCGGATTGCTTCCTCTACGCAACAAAGAAACGACTTTAGAAAACCACCTTCAGTCAGACGTCAAGACTAACAGCATGGCCTTCGACAGTTGCGGACGCGACGAAAGGTATGTTCCAAGACTCAATACTTAACTCGGAAAACAAGATAGTCAGAATCCAGTACACCGTACGTATAGGCGAGTAAATGTAATCGGAACCGCTTTTAGCGTCGAGAAGACCTGCCCAAACTGCGACGGCAGTGGAAACGATCACAACGGTGAAGAGTGCAACACGTGCGGCGGCACCGGCGACATCCCGGACATGTGAAGAACCAGCGCAAGCGCGACGGTGAACATTTAAAAAGCAATATTTATTGTTCATTTGTTGCGTCATAAAACTCATTTGTTGGGTTATTGGTATCCATCAAAAATCGCCATTTTTGGCACGTCGCGAGCGAAGCCGAACGGGGCCATTGACCTGTAAAACTCTAAGATCATTCAAAAAATTCTTTTACAAGAGTCATTCGCCACTGCACAGCAAACATGAACAAAGCCGCGAGGGCAATCGGCGGTAACATCGCGGTACGGCTGAGGACCATGGCATCCGCTGGTTCGCAGTTCGGTACGGAAGACACATGCACAAGTCTCGATCAAAGCACGTTTTCCCGCATACTTCCCCTTCTATATGTCGTCATGACATAGACTTCCCGTCTTTGGTCCCCTTTGATGTCCTAGCGTTGCTCTTTTTTAAATTATTTATTGGGTTATTAAAATAGGAAACAAGTGTCGTAAGCTGGAATTCAATGCTTGTCGCGCATTGTAGGCTAACACGACCACGGGCTGGGGAAATTCGGGCCTTCCGGCCACTTGTGCGCTATGTAGTCTGCTCGCACGTTGATTTGGAGATTTTCGCGTCGCTGCACCACGTCGGGCTGGGCTCCAGCCAACGACCAGTCCCAGTCACATCCGAGCGAGACCTTGCGGCTGTAGGGCATTGCGTGGTCCAAGCTGGGGCACGGTCCGTTCGGCTGACACACGCCACAGCGCACTTTAAACCACAAGTACGGCTCCGGGTAGTTGTTGACGAAGGGACTGTGGTCAGACACGTGGTCCTGGATGGAGAAAGAACCGTCCTTGTTCAGCAAGAGCCAGCTAAAAGTATGTATTACATGTCTAGGCATAACGTGCTCAGAGATCTGACGCGAGCCCCATACAGCACGCCGTACCGTACTGACCCTCCCCGTGCCGCACTTCGTACTAGAGTGGTTAGTGAGGATAAATACGTGTTTACGTAGAGAATGGCTGCGTGTAATCGTGATTCAAGATCCAAGCTGACCATAACAAAATGCTGACAAAAAGGCCTCTGTGGTTTAGTAAACTTCAAAGCGATACTGAACCGACTGCCCTACCGTACTACGTATTCCTGTGCCGGTACGGTAGGGAGTACGTCTCCGTACTGGCCGTCAGATGTACCGCACTCGGTATCGTCGAATGCAGTGGGCGATGCGGTTCGATCCGGAATACGGTACAGCTACCGATCGCTAGTTTTGCTTACTCCGAGCAGTCGTCTTGTTCGGGCTGGTCGTTATCGCACAGCCTCACGCGTCCGCCAAGAAGGTCCTCGTCGTAGCCATCGTCCGCATACGGCCCGCAGAAGGCCCGACCCTGCGCAAGGATGGTAATGCCGTGGGCACTCGAGCCAGCGGCAAGCAGAAGGGGACCAAGAAGCGCTAGCAGCATAGCGTGGTAAGTAAATGAAAGCAGACAGCTTGGATGTGCCTACCGCAATCCATATGCGTTAATTCTCCTGTGCCCTTTTTAACATATCATTCGCGACATGTCACAAATCAATTAAATGTCTATGTTTTTAAAGCCGTGCTCCTACAGAGACATGAGGAATCAGTGACAGACAGCGAATCACTTTGAGCCAAAGTGGATGATGACAATTTTTCTCGAGTCTGCTTCTGCACCCGTGTTCAACGTTGAAGTTTTGATTAAGACGCTCAAAGGGACAAAGGTCCTCTAGAGTATGCTGAAAAAATTCCCGTAATGCAATGTGGCAAGTCGATCCTCTTACGGATCCTTCCGCAGTCTCAACTAGAGCTTCGCTGAGCGGATTTACATTCTGTGAACTTCGCCTACGGCTGTTTTTTCTGCGGAAGAAGCAAAATGTTTTGCGGTAAGCGAACTTCCGATAGGACTCGACGAGTGAGTCGGAGTTGAAGTGCTCAGGTTAAAACGCTTATCTAATGCAATTTTTGGACATGGGGGTCATCCCTATCGAAATCCCATTTCCGCGGCAAGCGAGTTAAAGTCAAAATGAAACCTCACACGCAGATTCCTCTATAGTTTTACAGAGGGTTCAGATAAAAGAACGAGTAAGTCTGCTGATATCGCTGCCTACCAACTGGNCACTTCGTACTAGAGTGGTTAGTGAGGATAAATACGTGTTTACGTAGAGAATGGCTGCGTGTAATCGTGATTCAAGATCCAAGCTGACCATAACAAAATGCTGACAAAAAGGCCTCTGTGGTTTAGTAAACTTCAAAGCGATACTGAACCGACTGCCCTACCGTACTACGTATTCCTGTGCCGGTACGGTAGGGAGTACGTCTCCGTACTGGCCGTCAGATGTACCGCACTCGGTATCGTCGAATGCAGTGGGCGATGCGGTTCGATCCGGAATACGGTACAGCTACCGATCGCTAGTTTTGCTTACTCCGAGCAGTCGTCTTGTTCGGGCTGGTCGTTATCGCACAGCCTCACGCGTCCGCCAAGAAGGTCCTCGTCGTAGCCATCGTCCGCATACGGCCCGCAGAAGGCCCGACCCTGCGCAAGGATGGTAATGCCGTGGGCACTCGAGCCAGCGGCAAGCAGAAGGGGACCAAGAAGCGCTAGCAGCATAGCGTGGTAAGTAAATGAAAGCAGACAGCTTGGATGTGCCTACCGCAATCCATATGCGTTAATTCTCCTGTGCCCTTTTTAACATATCATTCGCGACATGTCACAAATCAATTAAATGTCTATGTTTTTAAAGCCGTGCTCCTACAGAGACATGAGGAATCAGTGACAGACAGCGAATCACTTTGAGCCAAAGTGGATGATGACAATTTTTCTCGAGTCTGCTTCTGCACCCGTGTTCAACGTTGAAGTTTTGATTAAGACGCTCAAAGGGACAAAGGTCCTCTAGAGTATGCTGAAAAAATTCCCGTAATGCAATGTGGCAAGTCGATCCTCTTACGGATCCTTCCGCAGTCTCAACTAGAGCTTCGCTGAGCGGATTTACATTCTGTGAACTTCGCCTACGGCTGTTTTTTCTGCGGAAGAAGCAAAATGTTTTGCGGTAAGCGAACTTCCGATAGGACTCGACGAGTGAGTCGGAGTTGAAGTGCTCAGGTTAAAACGCTTATCTAATGCAATTTTTGGACATGGGGGTCATCCCTATCGAAATCCCATTTCCGCGGCAAGCGAGTTAAAGTCAAAATGAAACCTCACACGCAGATTCCTCTATAGTTTTACAGAGGGTTCAGATAAAAGAACGAGTAAGTCTGCTGATATCGCTGCCTACCAACTGGGGACTAGGTTGGGCCCGCTGGTGCGTCAAGCGCAATGGTCGATCGTATGCCGCCCAACGAAGCGGTAAGCTGCTTACCTGGTCCAAATACGTTGGAAGGTACTCTTGTGCGTGTTTTCAGTTTGCAAAGGCAAACAATGCGGCTCTAAAATAAGACCAACGCTGACATTCTTTGCGGCTTAAAAAAATAAGGATCGACGCTGTCGTACTTTGCAGCTTGAAAATGAAACCAACGCCGACGTTCAACGTTATTTAGAGCATAGCTTTTTGCTTCTCTACCACCCAAGGGCGTGGCGAGACCGGCCTGGGAGGGGGGGGTAGGTTTTAGGGGGGACCCTTACCATTTTTTTCGGCGCCGGCCTTTGGCCGGCGCCGAAAAATTGCCTTGGTCCCCCTTTGGTACTTTTCGACAAGTCAAAGTTATGCCCGTTTATAGTGTTAAACAGCGTTTTTAAGCGTATTTAGACATAAAAAAGCGCGCCGCAGGGGCCGCCAACGCGATTTTTACGCTTATTTCACAAAATTAATCGGAAATTTGAGCAAAAAGTGTCAAAATGTTACAATTTTCTGAAACAGAAAAATTTGCCTTGGTCCCCTTTACCCCACTGTTCAGTCCTCCTTTTACACTCACTATAAAGGGGAGTGAGCATTTGTCTATAGGAAGGTGCGGTCAAGATGCTCTCGAAAATCTTAGTCTGCCTGTTGTCACTGTCAACGTGCTTCGCATGGTGGTTCGGTCCCTCACGGTGGACTCGATAGAGCCGACAGTAACACTTGCGTCATTGAGGTCAGTTCGCCGTTGCTAAAGACGGCCTTCTAGAATGGGCTTCGACCAGTCATTTCAGAACGGCTATATTCGAGAGAATGGCGTAAGTCGTCCTCTTACGGCAAGCGAACAAACCGAACTGGACCGTTACCACCAAGCATACAGCGACTTCAAAAACGAGGTACCTGGTATTAAGAAGCCTCTACCGCGTCCGGGACCACTCGTCGACCAGGATTGGACTGTCCCTGCTCATGTGGTCCTGGGTCTTGGCCCTGATCATCGTCCTGCTCGCCGACAAAATGACGCCCATTCCGACGTTTAAGAATCGCCGAAAAGCTCAAACCGAGGAGTTTCTGTACATTGGGCCACATTATGCTTCATAGTTTGTTCCAGATTATCGAAACAGTTCCCTCCCCAAATCGCCTCCCATCACCATATTCCTAGGTGTTTACAGTTCCTGTTCCTCGGTGGTTAATGTCCTGGTGTTAGTCCTGGTGTTAGTCATGGTGCTGGGGTCCAAGAAATACGTGCCCAGCCTCGTCATCGACCTCACACAACAAGGATACAACATGCGGCCTCTGTTTTACGCTGATGTAGACTAACCTCATAATATCGGTCTAAAAATGGAACTGGTGAACATTTTTTTTGCTCGCAGTCGTCAGCGGTCATGTAAAAAGTGGAGAACGTAATATTTTCTTGCAGTACGCTTTACTAGCGACATATTATACCTTATTCGATTTTAGGAGAAAAAGTTTGAGCGGAAAATGTCGTCGTTTGATGGCGGCTTTGGCATGCGTACGCCGCCGAGTCCGCCCAGCCCGCCGTATCCGTCGAATCTGTGCACCGGCAACAAATATATCGCGATTGTCTTCCCCTCCAGAGAGAGAGTCTCTTTCTGTTGCAGTGGGAAGTTGCAAGGTCCAGGCGGTCTGTCAAATACTGCGACTCACTGTTGCCCAATAAAGCCTTGCAAGGGGTGTCATAATTTTGGCTAGCGGAACATGCGAGACACTCGCATAAAAAGAACTTCTTCATTAGAACGTGAAGGCATTTCTGGCGAATTGTGGGTGCGTTGTCTGCCATGTCATGCCTTTCGCATGTCAAGACAAGTTACGCCGTTTGACTCACTCGAGCCGCTTTAAGCAGTAGGTGTCCCCACCTGCTCCGCTGTCAGCCGGGCCCGGAGCAGTTGGAACTTGGCTTGAGGCAACGGTTGGGGTCTTCCCCCCCTGAGATCCTCCGGAACGACTCTGGAATGTAGTAACCGTAGTAAAAGAACGTTTATTTCCTTGTTTGCCGTTCGAACTCAGGATTACGCATAGGTCATCATAGAGATCATACTGGCGCAAGCACAAGGGCGCTTAAGAAAATGAGGCGTTCACGACGAAAAGCTAAAAACGATAGAAGCTTTTCGCCTAAAATTTGATGGTGTTCAAATCAGTTGGCCATGTTTCGTACGTCCGTAGAGTTCCACCGAAATCGTCAGCTTGCCGTAAGAGCAGTTAGGCAAATAAAAGCTGGTGGTTCCCGTTCTGAAGACTCTGCCGGAGACTCAGGTCAAAGGGTTTTAAACCGTCCAAGAATTCCATTACGCGGACAAACCTCTGTGAACGCGAGGTTCTCTCTGTTTCGGTCTAGTTATCCCAACTAAGGATCGTCAACCAGCACCCGTAACGTACCGACCTTACCCCTACCGTACAGTACGGTACGGTACGGCACTAAGTGCCGTAATGCGCTACGGTACGGCACCAATACAGGCCGTGCTACTGCTAAATATCGAGGAGACTGGAGCAGGTACCAGCACTCCGTACTAGCTGAGCCCATCCGTGCCGTAAGCCGTACTGTTCTGATCCACCCGTATCACACTCTGTACCGATAGTACGCATATGGTATGGTACGCACCTACCCTCTGTTGTCGTATCACTCGAAAATCAGTTAGGCCGAATTCACAATCATCCGACAACCGACAAAGTCGGCCAACTTTGTCGGTCCGACAAAATCGGTACCGACTCTGTTCACAATCATCCGATTTTGTAGGTCCGACAAAGTCGGCCAACTTTTCTGTCGCAGCCGACGCCAGCACCATTCGCTTGTTTGTTTAAGTTATTGGAGCAGTCGTGCGCGCCAAAGTATTGCTCATTTTTGCTCCGTTGTTTTTCTGTTACACTGCTTAAAATTGGATCATGCTAACTGTCATGTTCGAACGTGCATCGGAACAAACATGTTACCCATGAAGCACTCCAGGGGAGCAAAGCGGGAACGTCCTGTAGTGATTTAGTGTACTAGTGATCGGGGCGGAACCCCCGAGCCGATCCCCGATCCCGACCGACCCCGCGCGATCCAACACCCCGATCCGGATCCGGGCAACAAAGCCGTTCTACGCGATCCGATAAAAAAATCGGCACCGGTCCCGGTCCATCTGATTAAAACAAAGGTAGAAATCGCGCCATTGCTCTTGAAAACCATTGCTTTTAGTGTTAAAAATGCCACTATAATTTTGCGCAAGCGATCCGGCACATACACACGATCTACCGATCCCGATAATATCGGGACCGGGATGGGGAACGGCCCGTTTCTGGATCGGATTCCGAACACTAAGGGGTACCCACTCGAGCGTCGTCTTTTTACCCCAGTGCCATGGTTTTGCACCTCTTAAATGACAAGCACCACGTGCCACGCATTGAGCCGAGCGACCACCGCGTAGCGTACGCATGGTCTTAAAGGGGTTTTGTAATAACGCGTTCGCGGATCGACGCTAGACATGCGGTGTAAGCGTAAGCGATAACGTGGTGAACTTCGGCACTTACGGTGATGACCGCTTGTTATAGTGACGTGAAACCACGATTAGAGAAGCTGAATGTTCCGGAGAGCACGGCGTGTTGTTTTCACAAGAATTATAGGCTTAACGAAGCGTTGAGCACAATATCGACAGATGGCTAACCGAGCCATTTAGAGGCTCTGCCACTAAAGCAAACTGGACCTTCAGCGTTAATACGACATGTCCTACCCAAGAACAAGTCGAGTTGAGTTGAAATGCTGGTCGATCGACGCGTTGTACTCATATTTCGCCAGTTCCGGAGACAGTTGCCGTGCAACATGAACCTAACTTACTTAGCTGGTAACTTAACCGGCCACTATGTCGGTGACGCGTGTGAAGGCGAAACTATGGAAAAAGGCAGAAGTTATGAGAACACTATAGAATTTCCATGTAAGTTTAAAGGTTACGCCAAAGTCTCCTTCAACAGTAGAACCCAAGGATGAGGCTTTGGCAGGTACGATCTTCTCAGCACCAGGCGTGAGTACGAAAGGAATAGTTCACAACTGTGAGGAATGGTTTCTATTCGAACGCCGTGGTTACAAAGCACTTAGTTTCGCACACGTAGGTACAATCCGAAGCTTCACGAATGCCGCGTCAGGTTGTAAACCTGTTCATTAGCAAACTAAGGCACGCAGCCGTAATCCTCGTCCTTTGCTGTAATATACCGGTTCCCTACCAAATCAGGCCTGATTCGTACTGCCTGTGCGAGGCCTACGCTGGTCGTGGTACTACAGCGCCGTTAGTACTACAAGGAAGAGTGTGTGGATGACCAAAAGCAGGATCGTTGCTAAGAACGGTTCACTTTTGGCATGAGCCGACCGGTCCGGCGGTGGGCAGGACTGATCTAAACTAGAGATCGACATTGACCACCCGTACCGTACAGCCGTACCGTACTGGACCCCCCTCCCCCCGTACCGTACACTGTACCCGTATTATACGGGTACGGGTACGGGTACGGGTAGGGGCCGCAGTACGGTACGGCTGTCGATCTCTAATCTAAACCCGTACTGACTTCTTGGAATTTGCCAGCCTGCTCCCATCTTGTCGCCACCCCTGCGCATCGGGTGCCCGGCCCCTGCGGAGCTCAGTTTTCAGAGTTTGCCGGCACCCGGCCAGGTCTAGCTAAAAGGCCCGGATAGTTTCGAGTAAATGCCAAATTCTGGGCAAATTTGATCGAACTTGTGACTATTTTTTGCCACTAAGACGAAAATCCGCTCTGGCAACGAAAGCGGTAGGGCTACCTAATGAGAGGTGGTATGCTTCGTGCGTTAGTCATCTGTGTGATGTTCACGTGAATCCGCGTGAAAGGTCAAGCGATCGGATGGATGTGCTAGCGTTGGAATGCGTGAGGCGTCCGCATTGCTTGCGGGATGCAATCAGTCGATACGGAAAGCGAGATCAGTTTGGGCCCACGCGTGATAGCTGCCGGTCGCAAGGCGACGCCGGGCTCTGGAGCGACTAATGGAGAGAAGTCCCGAAGGCTTGTTCTGCTTAATACTAAGGTCAGGAGACTCTAAAATAACTGTTCGAGCCGAACAAATTGGCAAAAATTCTATATGTAGAAAAACTACGGAATGAATCAAAGCCATTTTTTCCGGTTCTTAACCCATGTTTTACGTAAAAAGCACCCATGACAAAATGAGTAATGGGAATCTCCACTATCGACTGGCCGGTAGTAAGCTGACTGACCTGCCTATTCGATTGTCACAGCAATAGAAATAGTCCCCTGGTATTCCGGAGAAAGTCCCATTATGCAACCCATTCTTCTCATCGAATTGCGAAGCTGTCGGTCTCCTTTGTCAGCAAAGCACCGCGCGACATAAGCCGGCCAGACTGCATGACTCACTTGCACACGTGGATCCCATGAATGACTAGCGTTACGTCAAAAAGCATCTCGCAGAAATGAGACGCAGGATCATATTCCAGGTGCTCGTAGCCGTCGACATCGGTTCCTGAAAGTCTCAAAAAGGTTGCTAACAAGGATGTTCAGTATTAGTCTTTAGCTGAATCTATCTCAGGCGATCACGTCAATCGTTATTTTGGTCTTTTTCGTCTCCGATAGCCAACCCTGCCTAAATAGCTTTTAACCATGTACTGATGGAACGACGGCAGAGAACCTACTAATGCTGACGGTGATCTTTGCGAACGTATGGCAAATTCCACAACAAGCATCGGCACTCGAAGTACCGTGCTGGCGCGAGGTCTTCACTCACCGCCATAACAAGCCAGTGCATTCGCAGCTGAAGGTAATGCGAAAACGACCTGTTAGTATTTGGCCGTTTTGTTTTTGTTACGAGGTAGGGTGTGAACGCTGTTCTAGGCTGGCTTCTCGAAAAGGGTGAGGGGCGTCAGGGGTCTCAGATAGCCTATCCTGAGGGGAAATGCCTCTCCTGGCTGGTCCGTGGCGCAGCCGCGGAGGGGCACAAGTAGAAATTTCCTTGGTTTCAGGCCCTAGCTCCCGCAGCGAAAAGTGCACACAACAACAATGTGAGCATCTTTCCATCACATGCATTTTGTGAAAGCGTCCTTTCTCTGTGGACTCCCCATAATGCGCCTTGCGAGTGGAGACTGGCAATGCTCCGATTTCTCTCAAGTGCAGTTGTGAAAAGAGGCTCATGAGCACTTTATTCCAACCCGGGGCTTCTTGTCGAAGCCCGAAAGAATACTAAATACCATACAAAACGTCCGTTCGTTGTTTCCTTGTAAAAAACGGTTTTTAAAAAGTGCCTCTCCTGCGCCTCTCCTAGCGTGTTCTGCGCCTTCCACATCTGAGAGGGATTCCATCAATTCCATCTGAGACCCCTGAGGGACGTGAACGGTTGGATCTTCTCAAAGACGGCATTAACAGCCTTGTCGTAAAGCCCTTTTTTGGAACGTAATTGGCCGCATAAATAGCTTATCCTTTTCAGCGGGCCGATATTATGACGGATATCTTTGCCATTAAATAATGAATAAAACACTTTTTGGGCAAAAAGTGGAGCCGGGTCCAACCAGAGCCAAGCTCCATTCCTGCAACTAATGGTCTGATCAATTCGTAATGCAAATGCGCACTATTTTGGTGTCGTCTTGATTGCTTCGGGAAGTGCTTTCACACTATAGAACAAAAGACATCTGGAAACTAAATTGACTGAACACGATCTACCCGCCAATACCCTCGCGGACCTGTTCGTGATAAGCACACTGTTTGCTGTACTTGAATGGTTAGTGCCAGTCTAAGGTCGCTGTTCCAAAATAATGCTTTCGGGGCACTTTTGGAGTACTTTTACACTAGGCCTATAACGGGCATGATAAGTGTCGAACCCCTGCCGTCCATCTGATGTCCTCGCATTTTCTGGACGTTCCCTCGGAGGGAAAAACCGTCTGATTGTTCAGCATTCTGAAATATACCAATAATTTACAGGAACCGATGAGACGGTTAGCACAACACTACATGCGCTAAGATGCGCTTCTTCTTTTTGCCATGCTTTAATGGACGGCAGGTCTTCAAGCAGGTTCATTGAGTAGCTGCCATGGTCCCACTTGAAGATGTCTGTGCGGGCAGTAATGATTACGTTCGCTGTTTTGGGACTTGCCGCATTCACGTGCAAGCCGTAAAAGCACCAATTAAGCCGGATAAATGCAAGAAAACGCATTAAAACGGCTCCAAATCAGAATTTATATGTGCTACTTTTTCTGAAAAATGCCTTTTTTCAGAAAAGTGCGACTTTTCTGAAAAAAATTTTTTTCAGAAAAGTCGAATATTTTTTTCAGAAAAGTAGTAATGTTCTGCAAAACTCTTTTTCAGAAAACGTTTTTCAGAAAAGTACCGTTTTTATTTTTTTCAGAACAGTTTTTTCAGAAAAAACCTTTTTTCAGAAAAGTTTTTTTCAGAAAAGTCGAGGGGGTCAAATTTTTTTAGAAAAGTTTTTTCAGAAATGACGCCCGACCAACAGGATGAGGGAGGGGGTCTCGGACCAGCGTAACCTACGAGTAAAAGGGGGAGGAGAAGGGGAGTCGTGAGGGTGTCACGTGACGCTAAGTGCTAAGCGGCGGCCGACGATTTTTTCACTGAATTAATCATACTTTCCATTAGAATTTTGGTATTGGTGTCCCTGCGGCGAGCCGTGTTTTCCTACTGCGGATGCAGTGCCTGTGACTGCACTTACTCGATTCCTTGACCCTAGCCTCGCAGGCCGTCTGAGAGGGCGTTGGTTATGCGCTATGGCGGCATCTTGTCTCACATATCAAGCTGAAAGTATTTTTGTTTGCATTTTCCTACACTACCCCATTTTGCCGGAATTATTCGCCAGCCAAGTTTTTTTCTGAAGTACGTGAACAACCCGGTAATGATAGCAGACCTCTGCACATTGAGGAATACGCAAATTTCGGTAGCTGGCAGGTTGATGATACAATTACTCAAACGTTTTTGTCAACACGGGATATTTTAAGCACAAGTCCATGCGTGTAACTCAACTGGCAAAGGGGCTCCGTTCCGGAAAACTAAAGCTAGCCGAGACGCCGAGAAAGCTTCTGCTCAAGTTTACCTCAGTTCATAGAGACGTCTGACGCATTTGCTTAGTAAATGATCATTATCGAGACCGATTTATGTAAGTGCGTTCCGCTTGCTTGCTTAAAACGCATCGTGGAGGCCAGAGTGGGAAATCTCCATACTCTCGTAAAGTCGATTAGCAAGTAGCACGACTCGTGAACCATCTACAAGCACTTCATAGGGACCTAACGCAAATTGTGGTGGCTCAGAAAGTCACTGAAATGCAGAAATCAATGTATATGCAGGAATCCACCAAGGCGTCACATATGGACCTGAACGATATTACCTTGCACAAACGTGCTTTTTCGTTGGCACAAAATTCGTTGACACAAGAATCTGAACACCTTGCACCGAGCCCGCTGCCTGGTTTTTACAGCTACATTTATGCCCATTCTTACCGCACGACGCCGGCATTCCATCGTCTTCGATCAGTTTTCACATTAGTATGTTGGCATTTAGCGCGTAGTAAGCCTGAACACCCCACTTTAGCAAACGGCGTTTATCATTCTTTCGTTCAGTACGCAAACTGCCTTGCACAGGTACGCATAGAATGAACCGCTCGTGCGGTACTTGTGAGCCACTGCGTGAGCAATGAAGCAGTTTCCCTGGAGACTTATTTCAGGCGGCAATGCGGCTGACGTCCTAGAAACACAGGACCGCAACGTCTTGCTTGCGAATCCTTTGCCGAGCTAAGCTCAGCAGTCTGCTCGCTGTCATCTATGATGTTTTAGGCGATTCCATATACAGCGCCTAGGGACAGTGCTTCTAGCGCAACGACAGAAAACAGAAAACAGAAAGCCTTGTCCTCAAACTGCGCATACCCGAATAGGGGTTCAGCGCATAAACAAGCCATGAATGATGCATTGTATTCTCAAACAACAGCGTCTTACCTTTCTCGCGACGAAGAGAGACGTAAATAGTCTCGGTCCAAACTCTAATTTAGTCTCGGCGACTACCTATTTAAGCAGAGTCGTTGATGCAACGACGCAGTACTTTGCTTCAACTAATCAGACTCCGCGTCGCGTAGCTATGATCGTATCGACTTTTGTGTCGCCGCTTTGGTTGTTAACGCCGTTTGCGGCAGGACTTGGGCACTTTTTTCGCAGGGCGAGACCGAGACCCGAGACTTTTTTAATCCCCGAGACCGAAAATTATTTTCATTTCGAGACCGAACCGAAGAGGAAATTTCGCAAAATGGACGGGACATTTAAAAAGGCACACCGCGCTCCCCGATGGCCCTATCCGTACGTGCCACATACCACGGTCCCACGCACGTCTCTATCCACGTTCCAAGAAAAGAAATGCCGGATTCCGATAAATCTCTTTATGAAAATTTCGATGTCTCCCAGATTCAAAATTCTGAATTTGATTGTGGGGTTCTGAACGCTTAATCCTGTATGATAATCGAGTCAGGACCCGGTCGTATTTGAACCCATCTTAGCGCATTATAAGCGCAAAACACGATAATCGTAGGTGTACGTTTTTAGAAGGTACTTTCACTCAAAAGAGCACCCGCCGGCGGAG
>JNEY01000405.1:117757-141883 GCA_020875895.1 Aphelenchus avenae
TGGTTTCGTTCGCCATGGCTAACTACCTTAACGGAGCACGTCGTCCGTACGACGTAACGTAGCCGCTCAAGATGCTCGTTTTTTAGGACGAGGCTACACGAAACGTTTCAGAACGACGACCGTCTAATCCACCTCACCTCAAAAGGCATGCAGCCCGGAACGTGGCAACTGCGCCGTCTGTACGTTGTGGCTCGCCAGCGTACCGACGCGGAAGCGAACAAGGCCGTCGATAACCTAATGCGAAAGCTAGGTAGCTTTGTAGCAAATATTTCCCAGTAGAACACGGCCTTGGTCTTTAGATCTCGACGAGATCGTGATGGAGGTGCCCGCCTGGGCACAATTCCTTGTAAAGAAACGCCCCGGGACGGAGGAACGCACGGTGCGCAAAATAGAGGAAGCCACCGTGACCGGGATCCACTTTTCGGTGGACGCCATAAAAGGACGAGTTCTCGTCGCTATCGCCGGGTCCAGGAGAACCGTCAAGGAGGGCACGGAAGAGGTGATGCGGCGCATAGAAGCCCATGAGTGGTACAAGGAGGGAGACATCTGCCTTCGGCGCATCGTAGGTCAATCTGTTGGCACCGCAGGCTTCAAGAAGATCGGAGACGCTAAGCCCTTGGATTTGAGCAGCTGCAAGGAGCCGTTCCACTGGAAAAGGTAACTTTTTCCATTGTGCAAAGTAAGGATCAGTGTCCTTACCAAAAGACGGTCCGTTCTGAGAGCCCTACCGGACTTACATACGGCTTAGTGAACTTAACGGGTACCCATGCGACCGTTTTTTTTACTGACTCTGACACGACATTTACGGTTTTCCAAAAAAAAATACACTACTGTTGTAAATAAGAGTGGACCCATACGTTCCAAAAAATGGTGTCGAAAGTCTATCAGATAGGTTTTCTTCTGACCTGAGACATTACTGACGTTCATACTGCTGGGGGTACCTAAGTATCAGGGATGGATTCTGATTCTGAATTCTGAAAATTCTGACGTTTTTGCCAATTCTGAATTCTGAAAAAGGGCCAAAATGTCAGAATAAGCACTAGGTAAAATGTCATTTTGGGGGTCCCTTTGAAGTAGCTAAAGTGGCCGCCGCTAGGCGGCACCCGGACGATTTTTACACTTACTTTAGCAAATTTTGCCCAAATTTCGCTGGTATCGCCTGCAGCGGGCCATACTGCAGACAACGTTTTGTTATAGGCGTTGTTTATCAAACTCGTTCTAACATGCGAAGCTCGTGCTTCTACATTAGCACATTTTTGACTATATTGGGCAGCCCAGTATTCCGTACTCATCACAGGTCCTTGTAATGTGGCAATGTGGTAAAATTATGTTCACAAATGAGTTCAAAACAGCCCGCCGCAGGCGACACCAGCAAAACTTCAGGTGCAAATTTGAGAAGTATAGACAAAATTCGCTCTGGGCGGCGCCTAGGGACGGGCCAATTTTAACCTAGTGCTGATTGCCTTAGCTCAACCTGGCTCCCCCCACCCTACGTCAGGACGCTGATGGACAATCAGAACGTGTCAGCAGCTTCATCGTACTTTTTCACATTCAGACCCTCAGTCTCTCTAGAAGTTCTCAAGGGACATAAAACAATTTTTATAGGCCACATTAAATACGTCATCGACAATCAGACTTAAATATCTGGGGCATGAAACCAGCCCTGTGCCACCGGTCCGGCTTCGGGCCTTTCGTTGACGCCAAGCACGGGCCGGGCCAAGCCGGGGCCCGGGACCGGGCTGGACAGGCCCGCCTCCCAGTAAACTGGGTATGTTCATGCTAATATCGACCAAATTTTGAGTGACTTTGACCAATTTTACGTACTTTAAGTGATCTGACTGCTCCGAACCGACGCTTGAACATGCAGACCTACCGGCGGAATTTTTCTGCTGTTTCGTCCTGAATTCCGCTTCAGTTGCGCCGGTCTCGTCTGCAGTGCCGACTACAGTTGGCAAAAGCGCATTTGGCAGAAATATTCCTGAGCGACGTGGATAGTCGCGGTGTCCAGTTTGTTCAAATTCCGCCGTATACGCCATCATCGTGGTCAGCAGGAGTGAGCAAAACCTCATCTTCGAGGATCCGCTGCATCTGTGATGCTTCGGGACAGTCACAAATTTCCGACAAATCGAAAAAGAAAGCAACGCCTAGGTGACTTTTGAGCGTTTGACTTGTCGTATAAACGGCCAAACACAGAAGTCATGAAAATGGCCGATGGGCCAAATTTTTAATACAAACTTTCATAAAATAGCCGAAAAATCGTTGGTATCGCCTGCGGCGGGCCCAAAATGCAATTTCAAAGTTTTTTCCTATTAAGCCCAAAAATCGCATTTTCCCGAAGGTCCCCCCCTAAGGCAAATTCCATCTGAGACCCTTGCAACGTGTCATAAAATCAATATGGCCAGTTTTGGGAGGGCAGCGCGTCGCAGCCTCAGGGGCGTCATTCTGAACTGAGTGGCACGCTACGTGTAAGGGCTAGAAACCATGTAATAATATGCTTTACGCCCGGTAAGCCGGTTAATTGGGAGCAAATAGGCTGACTGACTGGTCGGTTTAAACTCGCTGCTATCATGCAATAATGTGCGTAGTTCTATCGCGAAAGTTTTTGTAAATTTCAGTTGTATGCGAACTTTAACAAAAGAAAACAACACGGACCAACTAAAAAGCGGCAGAATCGTGATGTGCACCGCCATCGCTGTCGATGTACAGTGAAAGTGTACAGAAAAACGACCGGGCGGCGGCAGCCAAGAGAGGTCGAGGCTTGCCGGCCGACTGTACACAATCCACGGATTGCGGTGGCAGACCGACTGGACTGACTGGGTGGACGGATTGGGCGGTGTCCGGGTCAAAATAAGATGATAACGACGACGTCGTATCCCAGTTATCCCGAGTTAGTTATCCCAGTCACGCAAGTTGTATGCTTGATTGGGTTCGACGAATTGGGCTCGACGTCATCGGCCAAAAGTGCTACGGGATGGGATAATGCTAGGTTTCGGCTATGGACCCCACCCCATAATCCATCACACCGTCTTCAGGAATGCCTTAACGAGACTTAACGACTTAGGTCTACGCGCCTTTGTTACGCCTGGGCATGCGTAGCGCATTTCGTGCGCATTGCGAATACTCTAGCTCTCCTTGCTCTTGTGTGCGAGTGTGCTCCGAGAATGTCTCCCATCGACATTTGCCACTGGTTCGAAAAGCTGTCTTGTTTGCAGGCCTTTCACAAGACAGTTTCAAAAAGGTCTTATTTTGTAAGTGTCCGCTTCGTGGCTTGCGTCGTCGACGGAAGCAAAACCTCGACGAAGAATTGCGAGCCGCTAAGGTGAACACTTCGCAACATCACCCGAGATATTCGGCGGTAGTACACAACTTCCTTTTGCGAGGCCACCACTGATAGGGCATTACGAAGAGTGTAACTAGGTTCGTAGATGCGGGCCATCCAGGGCGCGAAACGGCTCAAAGGCGTAGGAGAAAAAGCGGTCCCGTGTCTTCGTTATGCTTACGCACATTTATTTCCGTCTCGTTTTCTGGTGTTAGCCCAATGGACTGGCATAATATTTGGGGCCCTTCCTCACGTGGTCTGTCCGCTTTCAAGAGCTGTCGACGATCTAGTTAGTTAAAGGTAAGCACCCGGTGAGATTTTTCTTTCTGTGTGCTATACGTTTTCCACAAATATCGTTTTTTTCTCTCTAATAATCCATGGGAGGGTGTTACGGATCTTCCACCTTATACGGGGCCGCGAAAAGAGTTTTATAGGAGGGGCCGGGGAGGGAAAACTGACCCAAAATCTTTTAAAGGGAACCTGATTTTCGTTTTTCATTGCCTAATAGGGCACAACGACCTAAAACTGTGCTCCAAACCTTAAAAGCGCACAAGTAGACTAAATGGTGGATTAAACGTTTGATGTCCGCTTTTGCACTATAAGGGGGAAAAACCAGTGTGGGATGCTTTGGTTCGAAATTTGAAAATTTCGTTGGGACTTTCATGCCTCAAGAGCGTTTGCAGTGCACTCAAATGTACCATTAGATCGTTCGAGAGCTTCGTATGCTTAGCCTGACGCGAATATAGTTTCCCTTTAAAATTTCCAGTTGATTCCCCGATAAAATTATTCCCCTCCCCTACAGGATCCTTTATTTTTCGAGAACCCGATTTTGGAAAATCACAGAATTTTAAATTGCTCTTCACTTTTTTTGTCTATGGTCCATGTATCTTGCTCTTCGTCCTAAGATTCAAGAAACAGTCAAATTCATCGCGGTACATTCCGCTACTTAACGTTTCGATGAGGAGGCATTTGAGACTATCAGCCTGATGCGAAGCCTTCAAGGCTCGTCAGTACTGTGCGAAGCAGTCCGAGGCTTGACAGTTTGAGGCGAAGCCGTCAAAAGTTTAATTGTTCTAAAGACGCCATCCAATCGCGGATGCATTCTGATCGGATTTTCATTTCAGAATTCACAATCTAAAAATCAATTTCAGAATTCAGAATTCAGAATCGCCAAAATCGTCAGAATTCAGAATTTTCAGAATCAGAATTCAGAATTTGGTACTTTGCCCAAAAGGGAGCTTCCAGCAACTCTGGAATCATTACAGGTGGTGGGTAGTGTCGGGCATCTTATTACATTTGATTACATGGTGTGGGGGGGGGGTGTCGGGTCGAGCTAACGATTACGCAATCAACACTAGGTGAAATAGGCCCGCCGCTAGGCGCCGCCCAGAGCGAATTTGACTATATTTTGCAAATTTTGACCTATAATTTCGTTGGTGCGTTGCGGCGGAATTGTTTTGAACTGAGCTGTGAACATAGTTTGACCACATTTGTCGCAGGGGAGGGGTAACAAAAGGGCCTTGCAGTGAGTGCGGAAAAGCTTGGCTTGGCAAACTTTCCTAACGAGTTTCATAAACAACGCCTAAACAAAACGTTGTCTAGAATGCGGCCCGCCGCAGGCGATACCAGCGAAAATTTGGGAAAAATTTGGTAGATAAGTGTAAAATTCACCCGTGCGGCGCCTAGCGGCGGGCAACTTTAGCAAATGTAAAGGGCCCTCCAAAATGTCATTTTACCTAGTGCTTATTCTGACATTTTGGCCCTTTTTCAGAATCAGAACTCAGAATCGCCAAAAACGCCAGAATTCAGAATTTTCAAGCCGTCTAAGGTGTACCTGCTAGACGTAAAGGAGTCATGTCGCTGCGAGCCCGCTTGTAATTTCTATGCGAAGCCTAATAAAGCTTGTCAAAGGGAGCCGTCTGAGCCCCTATACTCCTTCGTAGATGAGAACGATACCGAGGCTTGCTAATGAGATGCGAAGTGATGTGAGGCTAATCAGTTCGATGGGGTAGCGATTCTAGGCTAAGCAGCTTATTGTTACGCATTAGAAACATATCAGTTCGATGCGAAGTCCTGAGGCTTACAAGCTTAAGGTGAGGCCATACGAGGGCTACCAGTGCGATGGGAGATATCTGAGGCTTATCACAAGATGAGCCGCCCGCTACCTACGCGTTGCACATGAAGCCGGCCAAGGCATGACAGTACCTTTCGAAGGCATCCGAGGCTCATTAGAGCGATATGAACACATCGAAAGCTGGTCAAGTCGATGCGAAGCCTTCCGAATCATGTCCGTCCGGCTNTTACTGTAATCTGCAGCGCTGCAACAACAAGTGGACATGTCCAAACGGTGTCCAACACTTGTCCACCGTGTTCGGACAATTGTACAATTGTGTCCATTACATGTCCAAATGTTTCAAGTACTTGTCCAGTGTTGTCCAACGGTGGCTACAGTGGACAAAGTGGACAGAGTCACAAAGTTCAGTAAACTGCGGGACGATGGAAATTGGACAAAATGGACAAATTTTTGATTGTGGACAAAATGGACAATGTCACAAGGTTGTCCATTTGACTCGAAACTTTGCAGTAACGATCGAGATGTACGTGGGAGCAATACCGTAAACTTATGAGACGATCGGAACTGGACAGCATGGACAATTTTTTGATTGTGGACAAAATGGACAATGTCACAAGGTTGTCCATTGTAGTCGAAACTTCGCAGAAACAGCCGGGACGCACGTGGGACAAGTACTGTAGTCTCTGAGGCCAATAGGAGCATTGCTGACTGAACGCGGCGCAAAGGAGTGGCGCCGAGAAGGAGCAAAAATTCGAAGTTGTCCATTGTAGTCGAAACTTCGCAGAAACAGGCCGGGACGCACGTGGGAGAAGTACTGTAATTTCTGAGTCCAGTAGGAGCACTGTTGACTGAACGCGCTGAAATGGAGTGGCGCCGAAAAGGAGCAAATATTCGAAGTTGTCCATTGTAGTCGAAACTTTGCAGAAACGGCCGGGACGCACGTGGAAGAAGTACTGTAATTTCTGAGTCCAGTAGGAGCACTGCTGACTGAACTCGCTGAAATGGAGTTGGCCAAAATGGAGCAAAATTCGATGTTGTCCATTGGACTCCAAACTTAACATTGCGGTCTGGGACGAATGTGGTAGAAGTACTGTAATTTTTTGAGTTAGATGGAGCACTATTCGTTGATTTGGGCAAAATGGAGTGGCGCCATAATGGAGCTAAAAATCCAAGGTTGTCCATTGTAGTCGAAACTTTGCAGTGACGGCCGAGATATACGTGGAAGCATTACGGTAATTCCTTGGTGCACACTGATAAATACTGGAATTTCTTCAGTTAGTTCGTGCACTGTTGGTAGGTTTCGCATAATGGAGTGCGCCAAAATGGAGCGAAAATTCGAAGTTTTCCATTGTACTCCGAATATTATATTGGGGACTGAAACGCAAGTGGAACAAGTACCGTTAACTTTGAAACCATTTGGAACCCTATAGGTTGATGTCGGTGAAAAGGAGTGAGGTCGAAATGGAGCAACAAGTCTAAGTTGCTGCACTTCAAACTGTGCAGAAAAGCACTGTAAATTTTGTGCATGGAAGCGAGGAAACTGTAAAATTTATCAGACCATTGGTTGAAATCAAAATGCCCAAAGTTGTGGCAATGGACAACGATCAGTTCTTCTTGGTAATGTGGAAAGTAGCTTCGCGACACTGTCGGAGAGAATAGTGATGCGTTCCAAGAGCAAGCCTCGCAAGCGGTTGGTAGATGTCCAGGCCTCGTGTCATACTGACCTCGTACCCGTTATTGAACCTGAAAAGTAGAAACATTGTAGAAACATTTGCAAGCACACCTGACGTAGCGTTCGTGGAATTCGCGAAAGACGACGTTGAGCGTGATGTTGTGCTTCCGGAAACTGTCGCTCAGTGCATCCAGCGCCGTTTTCTGATCGGGATTCTCCTCCGGTCTTTGTTGCGTGATGAGTACGACGCGGTCCAGGTTTTGCGCTTTGCAGCGCAACATCTCTGAGAACTTAAGGAAGTTCTTTACTGAAATCCCTTTGGTCAGATGAATTGTATAATTGCTGCCTATTTACTCTGGTAGGGATGCACGATAAACGGATCTTCAACCGTGACTTGCGTGATTGCGTTGTTGATGCACATGGAAAAGATCGTTTCGTATGAGTGACCACTGTCTCCTTCTTTGATTTCGTACTTCTTTGGCTGTTCTTCGTCGTCATTCGCCAGAAGTGCTGAAGTCGCATCCGGGGATCTTAAAGTAAACTATTACTTACAAAGCAGTTTCGCGTATTTTTGCTTACTCCACTGCCTCCTCGAAACGTGAAAGAACTCGGAAAACTGCGTTCTTCAGTGAACGAGCTAGCTGATAACGGCGAGAAGAGCGTAATGATGTGTAGAGCTCGAAGAACTGGTCCCCTAAAACAACTGAGGCCTGATGTTTGTCCTAAAGTAAGACCTACTGAAGTATGCGGCGAGGCTTATTGCTGTGGACGTTGAAGAGCCGTCCTCAACGTAATCTTGCGTGTTCATGAAGAAAGGATGCTAAAAAAAGCTTTAAATCACATTTAAACATAGCACTCTGACGTCAGATTCTGTGCTGTCTCAAATGGGTTCTGAAAACCGACACCTTCTACGAGTTAAGTACTCTCGAATTCTGAAGGTGGAATTCTGAAGTCAGAACTCGGTGAATTAACCTTGTAAAAGCAGAAAAGTTTACGTTAGTGTAGCGGGCAGAACGCCAGGCAGAGCGCTCCGAAATTCAGTGCTTCGATGATGACGGATGTTTATCGGTTCCGGACTTTTATTGATGTCCTTTACAAATGCCTTTAATGGTACATACCTGCCGAAAAGATCAACGAATAGAGATATATTAAAACTAACAATGCGGTAATGTTTGTGTGCTCTAGTAGCGGAAATTTGACGTCAGAATTTTGTTGCGCATTTAGTGTTTTATCGGTTCCGGACATTTTTCTGAATTGATATTGTTAGCTTTCTAGTGCGTTTTGTACAAACCAGAGGAACTGTGTTGCAAAAAAAACGTTAATAAACAGCAGTCATTTTAACATTCTGACGTCATTATGTTTGTGCCTGCTGTCTCTGTTTGTGGCACGATCCATCAGACATGTACGCGTGGCAAGGTAAGCTGAGCAAATTCGATGTTTTCAGCAATGTGCGACCCGGACGAGGTCGTCAACGTTTTCCGAGATGACAAGCGCAAGAGATGCCCCGTCTACACGCTTGAAGAGGATCCGGAAAGCAGTCTCTTCGAACAGATGGTTGCCCGAGCCGCGGAAACTCCGAAGAAATATCCGATGTTCATCGTGAGTGCTTTATCAAGCTCCCACGATTTCGTCGCTTGAAAGTTTCGAATCTCTGATTAAGATGTCTGTTTAGCTTCGTCCGGCGAAAGGAAGCTCTCTTCGGAGAATTCGAAACATGGACACAGCGGTGGGCCTCGTACCGAACGAGCTGGAAGTTAAGAGCTACCAGCTCATCCCGAACGACAAGGTCCGAGGACTCTACGAGCTCGACATGAACATCATCAAGATGTCAAAAGTGGAATACGAAGAAAAGTCGAGAGCGCAGTACGAAGGCGCCGATTACGGCTACGGGTAAGTAGAAAAACGCCATAATGACGTCAGGATGTTACTGAGATTCGTAGTAGCGTCCGAATTTTGTGTTTGGTTTTAGACTGTATCCAACGCAACAGCTCCTTAAGCGGTTTGTGAAGAATCAAGAAGGTGGGAACTTAGCGATGCTGTACGCGCACGACGTGTCATTCTCGCTGATGGACCAGTTCGACGACATCCCGGCGAAATACCGACTCAGTTCGCTAAACGAAGCTTCTGGCTTTTCGTCACTGTTGGAGGTAATAGAATGCAAGATTGTATGCGTAAAAGAAGGTTCTGCTTAGGACAAAGTCATTGACGGTGTCAACTGCGCCATGACTTACTACAGCGTTGCGCCGTCGGGGTCGAGTTGGCACGAAGAAGATTTTGGCTTAGCGTCCGCAAACTGGCTGATGCCGGGCTCCGATAGCAAGGTAGAGAACTAGAGCAGTGTTGGACCGAATGTAGCGTCACATAACTAACCATTCGTAATTTAGTTCTGGATCGGCAAGGTAGTGGAACGGCAAACCGAGCTGATCCGGCCTATACGCAAAGCCTATCGGCACATATGCGCGAACCCGCTGTCTCACAAGGACTACCTCTTTGCGTACGACTACTTCGCAGAGTCTAAGGCGCTGCATGAGCTCTACTACGCGGAGCAAAAAGCTGGGGACATAGTCGTGTCAATGGTTGCTGTGCGTAACATATTTTGCAAATTAGCTAAGCTTGAGTTTTAGGCTAGCCATCAAGTTTGGAATCCAGGTCGTTCGGTGTCGTTAGCGGAGGCCGTCAACGTTCTTTTCCCCTGGTGGACGAAGGAAGGTGAGGTCTTCACCAGTAATGTGTACAGCATGATTCTGACGTCAGAGTGAGCTTCATTTTATGTTTAGCTCGCCGAATGTTTCGTTGTACCTGCAGCGTGTTCCAGCAAAAGTACTACGCTCATTCGGAGTGGATCGTTCTTCGCAACGCCTTGTATTTCGAGGAGAAGGCATAGTATGTTTGTCGCGATTTTTCCCCTCTGAATATGTAGGTTCAGCTTTGTTCGTCGTCCTCCGGGTGTCAATCGTTTTCTGCGCAACGTTCCGGGTTACAAGCCTAAGCAGATGTGCCGAGTTCACTGTCGCAAGCAGCGAGCTGCAGTGCCGGGTATGAGTTGACTGCATGTAATTTCGTCAAATGGGCATGTTGCAGAAAAGGTCGTCCGTCACGATGTCGTTCCCGCGAAGTGCGCTGGACAGCCCAAGACTGCCTCAAATGCATTCAACAACGTTGATGATGTTGATGGTTGCGGGTATCGTGGTGTTGCTTGCGAGGGTGCCGCATACGAAGGTGGGTGTTATTGTTTTTTTCTGGAAATTAGAAGAGCATCATGTGGCTTGATGTATTGTAAATGAATTTTGTCCTTTCTAATATTTGTGATTTCAGCTCCTCACAAGCCGCTAGCGACCTCAACGGGTGCATCGAACGAGAATAAGGATCCAGTTGTCAGCTCCCTTGGTGACGCCGTACCATCGACGCTGAAGAAGGAAATGGTTGTGTCCTCTGTTGTCGATGCTGAGCATTTTACTACGTACGTTTCACGCACTTATAAGGTTTATTTAAGAGGCTATGTTCGTTTCGTGGTTTATTTAATTTTGTTCCAGGTTGCTGACGGCAAAAGTCGACTACTACGAGAAGTACAAACAAGCACGGCATGCAGCCCAGAAGCGCTACGAGGCGAAGCGTCCGAAGGGTAGCAGTACGGCTCGCAAGGCGCAGATGGATCCCTTCGTGCGGAAAATCGGTAGTCAACACGACGCTGCTAAGAAGCAGTTGAGTCGTTTGCGTCGCCTGCTTCAAGAACGACCTTACGACGCAAAACTGCTGTCGAAGCTTGAGAAACAAGACCTCAGAGTGAGGCAAATTACCGAAAGCCGTGGGCTCTACCACGCCATCAAAGCCCACTATGACCGAGTGGTAAAGGATGTCCGCTTCTCGGATCTGCAGCGCGAGGGCTATACAGCCTTTTCGGTGTGTTTTACCTTTATTCCAACGCTATTCCTGTGTTTACTTTGTGAGTGCTAAGTATCCGTTCCATTTAGGTTGTTCGTGATTTCTGGCTTTCGAAAAGCCCTGCAGTTCGCGCATACTTTGCTCAACTGGTCAAGCTCTACACGCCCAAGTCTACGAAGAAGGACTCGAGCTTTGCTAAGTTTCTGACGGAATTATCGGAAACGGAGTTCCGCAAGACTTTTCAAATCAGCAAGAAGGTCCGCGTTCCTTGTGAAGATTTGGTTCCTAATCTTTCGATTAGTTTGCTGTCTTAAGTGCATTTATTTTGTGGCGACTGCGAGGCTGCTCACTGCAATAAACGAATCAGCTGTATTGTCAGTCGTAGTCTAGCGCTCGCGTTTGACGCAGTTGTCCTTTCCGTACATACTTTTTGCAATCGTCGTAGATAGCGACAAACCGTTTTGAATTGGCGCGGCTTCCCTGCAGACGGAATCTTCTGGAATTCTGGAAAGTGGCACGCGGTAAATGCCTGCTGTGGCCTGGTTAGTCACGCAGGTTTGCAACAGCTAATTTTCACGCTACCTGTCTCTTCTCGTACTAAGCTCGGTGTTGATACGTTTGTCAAAATGGAAGACGTTGCCGCAACGCCGACGTCTGTTCTGAACACAATCGTTGCGGGAACGGCCGTTGTGTAAGTAGCTCATTTGTTTGTCTCGAGTTTCTGACGTCAGAAACATGAACTTGTTGTAATGAACTTAACCGGTTGCAGTGATGTGGTGCTGAAGGTCATCAAGATCGAGGACCCCGTTAACATCACCAGTCGGAAGACGGGCAAGGGCTACGTGGTGATAAACGTCAACTGCGCTAACGACCGTGGCGACATCATCCGGATCAACGCATGGGGCAAGGAGATTGATGCCGTTCAGCCTCGTCTGGTCCTAAATTCTGTAAGTGTGCAACGTCTTGTTTAGATTGTTAGCCATTTTTTAAACCACGGTCCAACATTCTGACGTCTTTTTCTGATTTTGCTATGTTCAAAGGTTCAGCTTGTCTATTTGCGCATGATGTGGTACTACTTCAGCTGACAAAGTTCGAGCATCTTTCGGCTGTGGACGTTCTCAACCCTCGGTACCACGTCGGGCCGTTCAACTTCGTTCTCTCGGTGCAGAAGGAGACGCAGGTGACCGTGCTGGCGGAGGACTACGTGCTGAAGGGACTGCCATTGTCCAAGTCGTCGGAGATCAACATGTCGGCATTCAATCGCCACCGTACGAATACTGTCCGGGTTTTTTCTTCAAATGGATTACTTTTACAGGCATAAACTGCTCGATCACCAAGGAGTTCGTCGACCACCACTCTGGCATGATCGGGTAATTTGTCTAAGTTCTTCTAGGAGTAGCTCCTTACATTTTAGCTATGGCGAAATGCTTCAGCCTGACCTTCGACGCACGGGGATTCAGCTGCAGATCCGGCTGGCAGAAAAAGCGCCTTTGTATCGCTACTCACTGCTACCCGGGAAGGTGGTCATCTTGAGCGGTTCAGTGGGTCGCAAGAGTGAGTAGCGGTTAGCCTTCTAGCAACTGCTCTTTACTGTTTAGACCAGCTCATCGAGATGATTGTCAACTCGGTTTCGGACATCGAGGCAGGTCAGTCTCTGACGTCCTCGAGCAGTTCCAAGCAAGCTCCGGTGAAGCTGTTCGGTGCAGATGATCTCCTTCACTTTTCTGGACCAGCTGGACGCGCGGGTACCTCTTTTAGAATCAGTTGTACCTAATTTATTTGCATTGTATTTAGCGGTGGAAGGCGACATTGTTGGTGAGCTGGTGGACCTGGAGCGCGACGGTGAATCGATGTTCTCGCTGGCCATCTACGTCGAGGACACCAGCGGGTTCACGGCTCTGACGGTCCACCTTGAAGGTCTCAGTGAAGTCCTGAAGGAGTCGATGATCGTCGGTTCCCGTGTGCGAATCGTCGGAACTTTGCAAGTCCTGGGTACGTCGCATGTTGTGTACGTCTGTCGCGATAGCTGATCTAAAATTTTCAGACGGAGAACTTGTACTCGTGGCTCATGCCAAGGAGGTGTCTCTGAACGGGGAGCATGGCTCAAGCGATGCCTCGTCGAGCGTGGCCATGACGCAAGTTCCCCTCTACCAAGCGGAGGATGTGTTGCGCATGCGCGAGGACTCCGCTGCTTGCAGTATGCTACCCACATTGTCATGGTTCAGATACAATAGTTTCAGAGGTCCGATGTGTCGTCGTGAAACCCTTCGAAGTCGTTGGTCAGGGAGCGATGGGCGTCGTCATGATGCTGGGCAAGAAAAATGTCGCCCTGAAAGTGCAGCTCACTTTCGAAGGCGTTGCGGACGTGGTGGACAAGCTCTTGCGCAGGGCGAAGGTAGAGCTCGAGGGCACGTTGCTGCGGGATGGTATGAGACAGATCCTTACCCTGTTCGGACATTCTGACGTCATGCGTCTTAGATGGTCTCAAGTTCACCATGGTGACCACCGAAGCTTCTAAGGTCGCCATCGTCGAAGACTTCGACGCTACGTTTGCTGTACGTTACTTAAAAGGACGTTGCTGATCCGTTTATGACGTGTACGTTTAGACGTCCACCCAGACGCCCACAAGCGTCACGAGCTTCGACTTTAACAGTGCTTCGAAGTCTTCATGCTCGAATGCATTGCGCACCATCGACAACACTCCCCCTTTCTTGCAGGTGAAGATCGAGCCGGAAGACGCGTACGACCTGTACGATGCGGACGTGAGTTGGTTGCGCTTTAGTTGCTGTTTCGTGGATTTTCGCGTTCGCATACGCATTTTTTAGCGTTCCACTCCGAAGATTCCGAAAGGAAAGCGTCGTCAGCAGCTTCGCGATCACTTCAAGACCCCCAAGGCCGTGTCGAAGAAGACGAAGATCGTGCTGTACGACCTCACTGACGACGAGGCTGCTGAAGCTGCCAACAGCAGCGAGTCCGACTCTAGCGGCGGCGAGAACGAGTCCACCGGCCGCTGAGAGTTCGATCGCCCAGTTCATTTAGCCTGTAAATGTGATTTCAATGTTTTGATTTCCCTGTACTGTTTGCCATTGTTGTGTGTAGGATGCCGCACTAGAGACTTACTATAAACTAGAGTACTTTGCTTAAGGGTGCTTTAGGTTTGTGTTGAGCCGTCAAAGTGTTGCGTCTTTATTGCCTGTTTACTTTGTCGTCCTGTAGCTGAGACCCATTGTCAGCTTGGAGTGAAGTGTACATTAAAGATGTTGCTTGCAAATGTCAGGCTCGATATTCAGAGTTAAAGTACAGGATAGTATAACTTCAGTGCAACCTGTATACAAGTGTCATCTGTATTGACAGTGAAGCAGTTTAAGTTCAGCAGCGTTCACAGGCGTCCACTCGGTCGTGCTTGGGAGGGCATGGACGGTGAGTCGGTTGATATGGTTGACGACAAAATTCTATGTAGTATAGTTTCTCGGATCATTTGGTAATAGCGTTAGCAGACGATCCTTTTTAGAAGCAGCCAAAGCAGTTACGCGTGAATATGAACGACTACGAAAGCAGGCACGACGGGCCGGTGCCAAATTTTTGAAAGCTGACTTCTTGCGGGTCTATAGAAGCCACCGGTTCGTTGATGCGAGGCAAAATGGTAAAATCGGAATTTTGAACTTTCTTATTGAGATCGTAGGGACGCTTACGTGGGAGCATGTGCGCGATGAGCTTGCGGAGGCCGAAAACAGCCCACATCGACAAGGCAGCAAGCAGAGGCTGAGCTCGAATGAGTTCACAGGTAAAATTCAATTCATGGAACAAGCACTTATCCAGGGTTGTTGTAGATGCGGAATGGCGTGACTTCAAGCGGATTCAGAAACAAGCGGAACGCGCTAATAATGTTTTCACGCGCAACATGTATCGTCAAATTCTCGCGAGCGAGAACGTTCCCGTGCTGAAAGTTTTGGGTAAGAACTAAAACGGTATGGACTAAATTTTCTATTTTGTATCTTCTTTTAGATTTGTTCGATTGGGACCATATCAAGCAGTTCGTCGTGATCGAGTCGGAGCCGATAATTGACATGCTACGCCAGGGCTACGATCCGGATAAGCCGTCCACCTCAAATGCCTGTGAGCAAAGCAGCGTTTTGCAATTGTTTGACCGGTTCATTTCAGACGGGTCTCTGCCGGGCTTAAGTGCTGAAGAACGGTTGAATGCGAGCGACGAGGGACGTCCTCCAAGCCGTAAGAGCAATTTTCTCATTTGGCATAAATAGCTCACGTGTTTAGGGCGGTTGTTTTGCTCGGCAGGAGGATCTACACTGGAAACGCAAAATCAAAATGATGGTATGTGGATGAACACTTCTGTGAAAAGGTTGTGTTAGATTTCGTGACTGTATTTGTATCTACAATCTGGTACCAGAATCTTAAATAATGAGCAACCATGTTTTAGATCGCACTGCGACTGACGTGCTTCAACGAGGGCGTGAAATGTCGGGTTTCGATGCTGCCATTGCCCAAGTTCGTCTGATCGATTTCGAGAAGCACAAGGAAGCAGCCGGTACTCTGGCTCTCGTTGAAGCTGGCTGCGATCCACAACAAGCTCCTGCTAAGAAGCGGCGCGTCTACGACGTCTCTACACTCTCATCACTTTTCGACACCACTTCGATCACACTTCCAGTTGAAGAGTTACTGGAGCATGCGCAAGACCTGGCCGCCTACTATGCAGATTCGGGTCGGAATGTGATTTTCGCTGACGTCCGTGTGGCATCGGTCTCCTCGCCGGCTCCTTCGCACAATTCCGTGGATGCGCCGCCAACGCTGAGTCGAACACAGTCAGCGATTGTACGCTTGTGCCTAAAATTGCCTAATGTTACTTGTATTTTTAGAAATCGAAGCGCAAGAAAGTGCCCATGGCATCTCGCAAGAGCACAAAAGTCAAAGAGCATCAGCTTTCGTCCATGACGGTCAAGTGTCCTCATTGTTCCGCTCTGCATTTTGCCGAAGAACTGCCTAAGCCACGAAAGAAAGGAGCAACCTGCAGTTTCAACAGCTGCTGTCGGAACGGAGCTGTCATTCTGCCGAGGCTAGACGACGGTTTCCCCGTGGAGCTCAAAGAACTCTTGACGCATCAGCATGAAATGTCTTCTGTCTTCCACGCAAAGATTCGCAACTACAACAGCGCCATCTCTTTCGCTTCCATCAACTGCCAGCAGGATTGGTCCGTGAGAGGCGGAGGCGGTCCGTATTGCTTTCGAATTCACGGGAAGGTCTACTCTCTCTTCCACACCGGCGCTCATCCTGATGGCAGTGCTCAGCCCCGCTATGCTCAGTTGTACGTGCTTGATTCCGCGGAAGCAACGGAAGCGCGCATGCAAGAGCCGTCGAATGCTGATACTTCGCGAGAACTAATGGAGCTGCTGGACCTCATCATGCGTGGCTGCAGCCCTTACGCGGACGCCTATCGAATGCTGCGAGAAATTGAGGAGTCGGACATGCAGCGGCTGCGAGATGAGTCGGGATTCACTGACGAGCAACCTCCGGAACTGCGCCTGCTCTTCCGTCTGAACCCGTCTCTCGATCGCCGAACGTATAACGCGCCTGCTTCCAACGAAGTGGCAGCTGTGTTCCGGATGACAGCTGAAGGCGAGATACCACCGGCCGACATCATCGTACAGTCGAAGAGCGGAAGCTACCTCCGGTTGTCTACGCTGAGCCCGAATCTCGACCCTATGACCTATCCGGTGTTCTTCCCAACGGGAACGAGAGGCTGGTCCCCGTACATGCCGCTGAGAAGGGAGTTTCAAGGACGCCAGTTCATTTCGCGAAGGGAGTATCTGAGCTACATGATGCAAACCCGGTCCCACGACGACGGAACTCCTCTCTTCAATCCCCTACATTATGGTGGAAAGCTTTTTCAAGAGTTCTGCGTAGTGAACTACGCACACGTCGAATCCGATCGAATGGCATGGTTCCGGAGTCACCAGGAGGAAATTAAGGCCGACAACTACACCGGTTTGCACGTAATAAACACGGAATCTAAAATCGGTCCTTATGTTTATCATTTAGAATGCGCTGGACGCCATCTGCGCCAAGAATAACTTGACAAAGAAGCGCGTCGTCATCCTACCATCAACGCATCCGAGCAGTCCACGCTTCATGCAACGGAACTACGAAGAGTCTATGGCGCTTGTGCGGAAATACGGAAAGCCGGACTATTTTGTGGTATGAACTGTATTCCGAAAACGTTACTATGTGATTTCTTGCAGACCATGACCGCTAACCCGAAATGGGATGAAGTGCTAGAGGCTTGCGGAAAGCTACCAAGCGGCAAACAGGTGGATCCCTCCGAGCGCCCTGACATCATTGCGCGTGTGTTCTACCTCAAGTTGAAATCGCTTATAGCGGACCTCAAAGGCGGCGCTTTTGGGGAAATGGAAAACTTCATCTACGTTGTCGAGTACCAGAAAAGAGGTATGTGTTGAAGACTAAAACTTAGTTCTAAAGTATAAATGGTTTTAGGTCTGCCGCATGTCCATATTCTCCTTACGGTGAAGAAGGAAGACAAGTTGCGCACAGTTGCTGATATTGACAAATTTGTCAGTGCCTGCATTCCCGATCCGCTCACGGACCCGGTGCTGTACGAAATCGTTAAAAGCCAGATGATCCACGGTCCATGCGATCAAGCCACGTTTCCTTGTCTCGACGCCATCAATAAGTGTTCTAAGAAGTACCCGAGAGAATTTCGCGATGCCACCATTCAGGAGAAAGATGTAGGTTGTGGTCATTTTTCCTAGCTGCATCCTGGTAGATTTTAGGGATATCCTCTGTATCGTCGGCCAGATGACGGACGAACTGTTGACTTCTGCACGGAAGATGGTCGAATTCTTCGCTCTGCTCATAACGGCTGGGTCGTAAGTTTCTTAATTACGGTTTGTGCGTAGATTTCGCTGCTAGATAGTGCTTTAACGCATTATGACGTCAGAATGAGGTATGGTATCGAAATATCTACCAAAAATTTAAATTATTAACGACCCACAAAAAGTGTGCATTCTGACGTCATAATGGGAATGGAGCAGTTAAGTAACAACTCGCATTGTTGTGAAGTTAAAGTTTTACTTTAGGTCCCTTACAATCCGGCTCTTTTGAAGCGTTACCGCTGCCATCTCAACGTTGAGGTATTCCGTGTCTGGCGACATTTTGCATTAACAACAATGTTTAGGTTGTCGGTGGCATCAAGGCGGTAAAATACCTCTACAAGTACGTGTACAAGGTATAAATCGTATCGCGTCTCCCTACGTACTCTTACGGGTTTTAGGGCTATGACCGAGCGTATTTGGAACTAAAGCCCGGTGACACGAGCCTTGTATGGGACGAGCTGGACGACCACATCGATTCCAGATATGTTAGTTCGGCTGAAGCGTGTTGGCGCATTTTCGCTAAGCCCATTCAAGCGAAAAGTCACACTGTCGTCTCGCTTCATGTTCACGAGCCGGGAAAGCAAGCCGCGGAGCCGGCACCAAATGAAAATCCTGGTGATGCAGATGCTGATGAAATGGTCGAGATCCAGAACATGGATGCGTACGACGACAACTTGCCCTATAATGCGGAGGCGGATCCACCGGATCAAGCGGAAGTAGACGTCGTTCAAGATGTGCCAGCCGCCGCAGCTTCTTCAACCAACGGAGGACGTCCGCCGCAGCCTCTTTCATCCAGTACGCTTCTAGCCTGGTTCAAGCTCAACCAGTCCTGTCCTGATGCTCGAGCCTACACCTACACTGAGATCGTCGACCACTTTAAATTCGTCAAAAACAAGAGCGAATTCGTGAAGCGCAAGCGGAAGCAGCAGATCGTCGGCCGCATGTACCACGTCTCACCAAGAGATGTCGAACTCTACCATCTTCGCATCTTGCTGCTCTATGTCGCTGGCGCAACCTGCTACGATGATCTGAAGACCTTTGATGGCAAGCTCTACCGAACCTTTGCGGAGGCGTGCGTTGCACGTGGACTAACAATCGACGACCAGGAGCACCACAATGCGATGGAGGAAGCAGCGTCCTGGGTAAAGGCCCCGCGCCTACGACATTTCTTCGCCATGATTCTGGCCCACTGTGAGCCGAAAGACCCGCTCGCTTTGTGGGAGAAGTTTCGGGTACGTTTTTGTCAAACGCTCCATCATTCAAAAGAGACTTCTGGATGCCCTTTTTAGGACAAACTGTCGGAAGACTACACGCACAGAATGCTCAACAAACAGCGAGCGGTTGACCGGGCTTGGTGCGAGATTGCGGCGTTGCTTCAGCAGCAAGGGAAGTCACTGGACATGCCGGAGTTTGCGGGCCTTCCGAAACCGACTGACTGGCACCGAGAAGAAGACTTCGATCCGGACGGCGAACGAGACTGCTTCGAGCGGCTTGCTGCGACGCTGTACCCGGGGCAAATGGATGTCGTCGAGCAAGTCAGGACCTACCTCCGCGATCCGGATAAAGCCGCGAATAACTGCCTCTTCGTTGGAGGGAGCGGTGGTTGCGGAAAGACGTACCTCTACAACGCCATTTATCATCTGGTTCGGTCTCATCCCAAGGGAGGCTCTGTCGTAAATATGGCGTCTACCGGGATTGCGGCGACCCTTCTTCCGCAAGGACGCACAGTCCACAACGCGTTCAAGCTTCCCGTGCCGCTGTACAGCCATTCGAAGTCGAAGGTGACCGCGTCACAGTGTTCGCGCTTGATCAAGGAAGCAAAAGCATTTCTTTGGGACGAATCACCGATGAGCCCGCGTTATGCCCTGGAAATTGTCGACCAGGTCCTGCGAGAAGTGCACTCTTCCGACAAGCCGTTCGGTGGCGTTCTCATGATCCTGGGAGGAGATTTCCGGGTAAGTATGCAGGATTGTTTTGCAGAATCTTGAAATGATGACGTCAGTTTGTCTTTCTTATTCTGGCCTCAGACTCTGACCTTTTATTCTGGCATTAGTTTCTTACTTGCTTTAAATACACCTCTCGTCTTTAGCAATGTCTTCCAATTCAAAAGCGCGCAATTCCGTCGGAGCAGGTCGACCTGTCCATCACGCGTAGTCCACTGTGGTCACTTTTTAACGTCTTCACGCTTACGCAGAATATGCGAGCCGCTGATGATCCTGGGTTCAGCGAAGAGCAGCTAATAATTGGCAACGGCAAGTGGATTCAGTATTAAACTGATGAGCGTTTTCAATTTCAGGTGGATCCATTCGCGGCAATGAAGGGGACGTAGTACTTTGGCCGGAATGTATGTCCAATGGTTCGCTTCCGGACGAGATCTACGGTGACGTTTTGAAGGACTGCAACGTGCAGAGCTCGGAGTGGGCTAGAGCACTTTCGGAACGATGCATTCTCGCGCCTCTGAACAGTGACGTCAACCGTTACAACGCCGACGTAATTGACGCGATGCCCGGTGAAGCTGTATCGTTCAGAAGCGTCGACTACCTTGAACGTGATAGTCACTCGGACACCATCCACTATCCAGTGGAGTTGCTTAACTCGATCAATCCTCCGTCTTTGCCGATGCACGAGTTGAGGCTGAAGAAAGGTGTGGTCGTACTTCTTCTGCGCAATTTAAATGTCACCGGCGGTATGGTGAACGGTGAGTAGTCTAGTGTAGGCGTTGTGTCCAGAGTACGAAAGCTTTGTTCAACAACGTCTTTTACAGGAACTCGGTTGATGGTGACTAAGCTCGGCCGTCGCGTCATCGAATGCAAGCACCTGAGTGGCGCGCTCAAGGGTCAGCTCGAGCTTTTGCCGCGTATCAAACTGTTCTCGGATGCCACGGACTTCCCGTTCAAGTTTGCAAGGACTCAGTTCCCGATTCGACCAGCGTTCGCCATGACCATTAACAAATCTCAGGTTAAAATTTATGCACACTGTTAAGCGATTTTTTTGTTCATTTAGGGCCAAACCTTCTCGAAAGTCGGCGTTGATCTGCGAAACCCGGTTTTCACACATGGGCAGCTGTATGTGGCCATTTCCCGCGTGCGCACTCGACAAGGACTCAGAGTACTCTCTGAAGCCGGATCGTTGACCCGTAACATTGTCTACAAGGAAGTGCTGCGTGGTGTCGTCCTACCGTACGTGTTTCCGAGAGTTAACAGTAGTGTTCCTGTTTCAAGTTTTATTTTTGCTTTTTTATAAACGACTTTTTTAGATCCGACGGAGGCTGAGTGAATATCGCAATGTCAGTATCTCTGTGTATTCTGCTATAGTTCTATTGTATCTTGCCTAATGCGTAATTTGGCAATACGCCTAAATGGGCTGTATTGCAGTGCTCGACTGATATGATAAGTCAATAAATCAGCTTCACTCATTTCTTTGCATCTACGAGGTGCTCTTACTTTAGTCGAATCAGATACCTTGAAGATGGTCCTTCATTGTGACGTCAGACTTATGACCCCTTTCTTAACAATGAGCATGAGTAAACAGCGGCTTTGACTCACATTATATTGACGTCAGAATGCGAGTTTTGTTGGTGCAAATGAGTCGTCAACACCCGTTAGTTGGACAAAAGTTTGTGGTAAATGGCTGGTAATAAATTTTCGCACCTAGACACTCGGATGTTCATCAATGGAAATAAGAAGGATATTTAGCCTTTTTTCGTCTTGAAAACTTGTTCACTTATCGTACTCGTTATACGCTTGGTGTACACTAAACAACTCGTTCGAACGTAGAAATGTCGAAAACTAAAGCGAATGTGTCTATTTTCGAGATGTTAGTACAATGCTCTTGTTTGTTCTTCAGCAAACCTCTCTGAACTGAGAAGGCAAAGATGGCCTTTTGTGAACAGTCGAACTTTTTGTGTCGTTCGCGACCGCTGGAATAGTTGACAGTCTGCGGCTAGCCGCTTGAAAGGATGCCTGGAATTCTGGACTGGACGGACTCTGGAGCAGGGCTAGAAACCATTACTTAGATGCAATATGTAGCAAAAAGCGTGTAAGTTGTAACGATTAACGAATGCGAATTCCTGTCCAGCTCATGTGAAATCTGGACGCGTTTACTGATAAGATATACGGACCTGAAAAGTCATGGGCTATCCCACGCTCACTCAGTTTGTCGCAGTTCGAAAAACGATTGTCCTATTTAGCGAACACTGTGACTACACATATCTCAATATCTCGTTGCTTCTAAGCTTTCGTGGTTAAGCCGCTCATCATTTATTTCATTGCTTGCCTTCCATAATCTTCTGCAAAACACACGTCATACCTTCTCGACGCTAATGGGTGGTATTCGCGGTGTCGTCCACTCTGTTTGGAAGTATTTCAAGATCCACACGGATAAGACCTACGAATGTAAACTTGCTGGTTGTCCCCGAGATGTGTTTTCTGCGCCGCTCAGTACCTCTGTAGCAAAGCGCCACTTGGAGACGTATCACCATTCGGCTTTCGAAAGAATGCTGCTCGACGAACAAGAAAGGAGGCGTCAATCATCGCGTGTCAAGTGAGTACCGTTTCGGTTTAGTGAATCTATTCAGTCAGATCACAAATGGCTTTAGTTGTTCCTGTGATCAAGAGAGGAGCTAAGAGAAATGGTGATCACAATTTTAGTAAGGCCCGAATGTTGGTTAGGCAGTGTCATTAAAGCTCAGTCAAGGTGTGATCCGTTTCTAGGTCATCGCAGCCAACTACACACAGAGCTGGCGGCAAACGTTTTCGTCGTATCGAAATTGACACCAGCGAAAGTGATAGCGATGATGGAGTGCCTCAGCGTAAAGTGCAAAGACTGACTCTCAGTAACGTAAGATTGGAAATTACGCTGATATTACCACTACGCAGTTAACGACTGCGCAAAATTAACTGCTTTTTGGTTCCCTGCTTTCTGCTTTCGACTGTTTGTGTGTTTTCTGCCCGGAGTTTTTGGGCGTTGCCTCAACCGTTATCAGAAGGATCTATGATTATTCTAGACGGAAGCCGAAAACGATGTGCCTCCACTTTCGGTGAGCCCTGCCGACGGTGGACTCGACAGTCGTCCTCAAAGCGGGGTCGAGCACGTCGACCATTACGAGGTTAACGCTCATGTCTCTGTTGAGGCTGCCGATATCGCTGACCAAGCTTTCGAAATGATTTCGGAACAACCAGAGACGGAAGCTGGATATGGAAATGTAACGACCATTGACTTAGCACGTTAGGAGACTATTTTAGCATGCCAAAACGTTGGCGGAGGTAACCGCCTTGTATTCGGCCATGAGTCCCGAGCAGTTACTCAAGATCGTCACGGCTCAGCACATCATGATCAACGACATCATGGCATCCGTAGGCTCCGCAGAGACCCGTGTGACTCCTGGACATGACGGTTTCGGAAATGTGATGCAAGAGGTTAATAAGTCGTTAAAAACAAAACAGTAGACTAAACACGTTTAGATGGTCGAAGTTAATAGTCATGCAGATGGATCACTTTCCGATGATTCTGACGAGCGAAAGTTCGAATTGGAAGCAGAAAGTGGTCCGGAAGAACTTTATTCGACCGATATCGGCTCTGTTCGTATCCACTCTGAGGTAAAAGAGCACGTTTTAAACAGGGAAAAGACAGCAGGGATTTGTCCTTTTTTTCCGCGGTTTACGATTGCTAGGAACATACCAACCGGTTTATTATTAGGAGCAGGACCTGTTGAACGACGTTTTTCAGTAGACCAGAACTAGTGACCAGAAAAAAGGACCTAGTACTTCAGGACTACTGGGTCCTTACATTAAGCCAGATCAGGCAAAACGATGATAAAATTAAGGCTTCGCCAGGTGAAGCCGATAGCGAGGTCAAGGTGGAGTACCAAGAAGCCCTCGTCCGTGACGGTGAAAGGACCATCATGACCTGGAACCATCCGGCAAAGTCGAAACTGTTGATGCCCAAGCGCCGGATCTTGAAGGAAGCCCAACAGAAACGTTCAGAGGTAAATGCAATTGCAACGTATGCGACGTGAATCTTTTAAATCCAGTGTTTTTGAATTACCTTTTACTGAAACATAGTTTCAGCAACCGTCGAAGACCGTCGGACTCCTTAAGAAGACTCTCAAGAAGAACTCGCACACAGGCAAACGCAACAAATAATCAGCTTGTTTTTCGTGTGTGCCTTCTTACGTTTAAACTTAACTGATCAACGAGCATAATAAATAAGGCTTTTATTCAAGAGCAAACGAACATGGCCGAAGGCCGCACGGCGAAGCCGTGCACTCTGCTAG
>JNEY01000406.1:0-16013 GCA_020875895.1 Aphelenchus avenae
CGCGCAAGCACCAACTCTCCCAGAAGACCTTAGCAATGGTCTCTGCCGACTTATCAGCGACAGCGTAAGCTGCACAAAACTTCGAGTGGTGGTCGATCACGGTAACTACGTGCTGAGCACCGGAACTGGTCTGAGAGATCGAGAACACGTCAATTCCGACCAACTCATACGGATTATTTGCTCACGATCGGCTTCAAGGGCGGCACTGCCTTCCGCTGCTTCTTGTGCCGAGCACAAACGAAGCACTTCACCCACTTCCTGACATGGTTCTGCATGCAAGGCCAACAGACGTACTTCTGCATCATGGTGAAGGTTTTGAGCCAACCCGCGTGACCACCGAATACGCCGTTATGGAAGCGGTCGAAAACGGTTTTAGTCTCCTTCGTAGGTACGACCAGGACCCTTCGACCTGCGACCGACTTGTAGAGCATGCCGTCCTCGAGGAACATGTCTTGGTCCTTGAGCGCTACAGTGCATTCACCGTCAGGCTTCTGGAAGGCTTCCTTTAGCCAATCTTCCTCCTTGAGCTTTTCCAGCCAATCCTTGTCGCACTGAATGCTCATGATGACAGACTTAATCTGCGTGGTGAGGGTATTGTCCTTAGTCGAGACTTCTACGTTCCTGCTAAGAGCATCCGCAACGACATTCTTCCTGCCGGGGATATACTCGATCTTCAGGTTGTTCCACTCCTGAATCTCAAGAGCCCACCTATGCGCTCGTCCAGACAAGTCACGACGCTTGAACAACGACACCAACGGTTGATGGTCAGTTCGCGCAATCACATGCGTACCCAGCAGAAAATACTTGAACTTTTCGAGAGCGAAGATCAAAGCCAGAGCTTCAAGATCTGTGATCGCATAGTTCCGTTCCGCCTTGGAGCAACTCTTCGAGGCAAATGCGATCGGGTGCTCCTTGCCATCCGGACCCACTTGGTGCAGTACAGCTCCAACGCCATCTTTACTCGCATCCGTGTACAGGATGAACGGCTTCACGCCAGAAATGGCGGCTTCAACGTCAGGCTGAGCAAGCACCGGAGTACAGCTCATACGCTTCTTGAGTTCCTCGAACGCACGCTGCTCTTTGTCAGTCCACTGAAACTGACTACCAGCGAGAACGTCGCGAATAGGTTTCGAGAGCAACGTGAAGTTCCTTACGAACTGACGGTAGTAATTAGCGAATCCGAGAAAGGATCTGACATCCGTCATGCTCTGCGGCACCGGATAAGCCAAGAGCTTCTCGATCTTCTCTGCGTCAACCTTCAGGCCTTCCGCCGAGATCACATGACCAAGGAACGCTGTTTCCGTCTTGAGAAACGCACACTTCTTAGGCTTAAGCCGCAAATTGTACTCGCGTAACTTAGCGAGGACTTTCTCAACGACCTGAAGATGCTCTTCCAGCGTGTCCGTGGCGATGAGGATGTCATCCAGGTAGATGAACACCGTCTTGCCTAGATCTTCCTCAAAGATCTTCTCTATGGCACGTTCAAAGCCTCCTGGAGCATTGGACAACCCGAAAGGAAGCACGTTGAACTCCCAGTGTCCTCCGAGCGTAGAAAACGCCGTAAGCTCCTTCGCCTTAGACGACAACGGAATCTGCCAATAACCTGAGTGGAGATCACAGGTAGTGAAGGACTTCTTCCCTACCAAGCTCTGAAGCATTACGTTGATGTTTGGCATCGGATACTGCGACAGCTTGATCACTTTGTGCAACCGTCTGTAGTCGACACACATACGTATCGATCCGTCCTTCTTGCGGACTAAAACGACGGGACTCGACCATTCGCTTTTACTGTCCTTGATAACGCCCATCTGCTTGTACTGGTCAATCATCTCCTTCAGAGGTCTACGGAAAGCCAGCGGAACAGGACGTCCAGGCTGCGCGATCGGCTTTGTGCCTTCGGCCAACTCAATCTCATGCTCGAACAAGTGGGTCGTACCCAACTCGAAGTCCGACAATGCGAAGCAGTCATTGAACCGCTCAAACAACAGGATCATCTTGTCCTTGTTCTCGCTCAGCACTGATTTGCCTTGAGAACCTTCCAGCACCTGGCTGTAGATCTCATCTGCACGCTTGGTGGATTCGCCATTTGGCCTAACCGCCATCGCATGACTGGAAGTAGCAGCAACCTGCTCGACTTCTTCAAGGGACACCTTTCCGGCATCGACACACTTTTTGCCCTTCATCAAGCACAGAGTATCGCTACCACTGTTCACCACGGTAGCTCGCAAGTGTCCGTCAGCATCAACACTGCAAAACGACACACCATCGCCCACTAATAGAGCCTTAGCATCCTTCAGACCACAGTTCAACTGAACCGTCTTCTGCGACCCAGGACGCACGTAGCAGCTGCGTGACACAGTTACGTCCGACCACTCGTTTGAGTCTACCGCTACGCGCATACAATACCTATTTGAGCTGGCATCTTTGCCTTCCTGCGGCTTTGACGTGCCACTCCAGCCCTGCAGCAACTTGATAAGCTGTCCACACAACCGAGAACTATTAAGAAGCGACGGTGTGCCTAGCACGACATCGACATTCGTCGGTCCTTCCTGTATTAGAAACTTGTGCAACTCAACGGGATCCGTCTCTTTTGCCTTCATTTCCAACTCAGCCACGCCCAAGAACCGCATCTCTTTGCCAGACGCATCCTTAATGTTCACTCCTGCAGGATGGACAACCAAGCATTTCATCTTGCGCAGTCTCTCTGGTGACTTCCGAAGAATGGCCTGAAGATGGGCTTTGCTGATGATATTCGCTTGGGAACCCGTGTCCCAAAGCGCTTCCGATTCCGTTCCGTTAAGCCAAATTGGCGCGACACACTGACCACCAACAATGCCTTTCGTCAGGTCTCGTTTGGCTTGACTCATGCTCATGCTGAGAAAGGACTCTAGCTCAGCGACTTCCGGCTTCCCGACAACAGCGGAAGCATTTCCGGTTTGCGCAGTAGCGTTGTTGCGCACAAAATTACCGCGACGTGGCTTAGTGCATTCTGGCGACTTATGTCCGAGCTCTCCACAATTGTAGCACGTCACTGGAGTACTGTTGCCGAACTTAACCGCTCCAGCGTTACCGCCAGTCAACTGAGGAGCACCAGCGCTGCGACAGTCTATTGCCTTATGTCCGACTTTGTGGCAGTTGTAGCAGGTCATACGACTACGAGGACGAGAACCTCCACCATTACTGCTTGCCTGTGCTGACGAGCTACCATCAGCGCCTGCGGACTGAGTATCCGACTTCACCTGGCCTGAGGAATTGCCTTCTCGACCTTGGCCTTTGCCATTGTTGCGATTCGGACCATTACCAGCTCGCTTAGTCCACTGCTGAGACTGCTTCTCGGTTCGCTCGTACGCGATAACTAAGTCCTTCGCTGCTGGGAACAGCGGACTACCAGGTGGAACGACTCGCAAGGCCTGCTCGACTTGAAGGGACAATGTGGGGTCACGAATATTCTTCAACAGTACCTTAGTCTTCACGCCATCCAGAGTATTCCAGCTTGCATCCGTGTAAGCCTCGCACACCTTAGTTTCCAAGAGAGTGATGAAACTCAAGTAGGACTGGCCTTCCTTGAGGCGCAAGCTATGAACGCGTTCTTCTTTCAGCAGCATACCAGTACGGCTGTTGTCCAGCATCAGGTTTCTCATCCCGGACTCGACATCCGCAAAAGTAATGCTATACTTGCCGTTCCAGCTGCTTACGATGCTGTCGTACACCCTCTTTGGTTCACCCGCTAGATACTCGCCTAGCATGTCAACCTTGGTTTCCTCGGAGCAAGGGCCATACCTATGCTTGTACCGCTTAAGGAACTCGGGGAAGCTCATCTTGTCTTCCTTGTAATCACCAAAGAATACGTGGAGCGGTGGTGGGGCCGGGATTGTCTGGTTCCTAGCGAACAGCTCTATGACTTCCCGAGCAGTAATGGAATCGCTGCACGAACCTGCCGGTGGCGGTGTACGGCTTGGAGGCGTCGAATCCTTGACAAGGTAGTGGCCCGAGAATGAGCCTCCCGGAGGCGTCATGAACGAAACCGATTTCCCTGGCACGTTCGTCGAGTGATTTTCGGGTGCCTTAAAGAATGAGTTTGTTGGACGCGAGCCACCGCTGGTACCTCCTGACGCCGAAGCGAGTTGCTTCTCGTAATCGGCGACTGTTCGCTGTAGGTTCACGTTAGCTTCCTTTGCCTTGCGAAGCTGCGACTCCAGATCGGCGATGCGACCTTCGTCCTGAAACTCCGAACTGTCACTTGCACTGTCGAACTTCTCATATTCAGCAATTTATGCTTCGAGAGATCGCTGCTTGGTCTTAGTCTGTGCTAATACGCCCACTACGTCTTGATCGTCGGTACCCAGGAAGGTGGTAACTGCGTCCAGAATCACTGTTTTGTCCCTCATAGCTAGCATGTCCGATTGGGCCCGGTAGAACTTGTCCTGCAACTCGGTGCATTTAGCTTGCAGCTCAGTTTCGGATGCTTTCAAGTATTCGACCTGTTTCTGGAATCCTTCCAATTGCAGCTGCATTTCGTCCCTATCCTTAGCTAGGGCTTCCTGGGTCTTCAGTGCCTGACCGTAGTCGCTATCCCGGCCAAAATCGAGTGAACCGGAGCCAGTGTCCGCCATTCTTTCCAGGATGTCCCGTCCCATCTTGTCCAGGACCGCATTGTACTTCTGGGAACAAGCTTCATGCTTGAGGGTCGCTGCTGACCTAATTGCGGCCGGATCATCTGCATGTGCGACGAACCACTTAATCAAGTCTTCGAGGGAACCCGTGATGTCCGTCCTAGCATTTTCTACTAGGTCACGGAAGGCTACGACTCGTACCCTGGGGTGTATCGCTTCCCTAACCGGTTGTGGAGGGACTTCAAAGCCATCCGGGATTGAGTCCACTATGCCTAGGAGGCAGCTATTCAACTGGGGCTGGAACTTCTTCCTAATCTGGCTCCAAGAGCTACCGATGACCTTAGCGGACTGGGCGTCTACACCCTTGGCTTGTTCTAGCACCGCCTGCGTGCCCTGCACTAGCTGCTCGCCGTAGGCGTAAAACAATTTTTCGATCTCCTTGACGTGGTGGTTCACCTTGTCCTTGACGGAGGCATCTTCCATTTCGACGTCCGTTGGCTGCTTGCCTTGCGTAGCGTTGTCACCATCGTCTAAAGTGACGACGTCAAATGGCACTTGTTCCGCGCTCTTACTTGACGGCGGCGTAGCCTTGCTGCTGTTGCCGAAGAGCACCGTTTGGACCGCTTCGGGTACTGCACTTGGAGCTACCGGACGAGCATCCGCGGCTTTACCAGTACCTCGCGTGGAGTTGTTGCCTCCATCTGAACCGACACTGTTACTCGGCTTACGCTGCTGAGTTTTACCTCCTGACCCACTGGTCACGCCGCCATCTTTATCGCCACCAGTGTGCGTCTTCGTTGCGGCTTCCTTGGACGGCATATTCTGAAAGAAAATCCGTCAATTCAGTCCAATGACCGAAGTATAGAGAGCTTAATCTAGTCCGCAATGCTTCCAGTTATGCCCGAGTCAGTCCTGTGACCAACCTATTGGCAACAAACTAGCACTTTAGCAGACCAATTTGGACAGTCCTGTGACCGTACTTTACGCAAAACACACGTAGCTGTGGTGGCTCAGTTTTGTCTAGTTTTTTTCGAACTAGGCAAGCCCCCATATACGAATTTTGCCCGATACCAAATGGCCCGCGGAGCCCAGTAACCCGGCTTAACTCGTTAAAACCACAGCTAAGAGTAGCGAAAGAAAAGCTTTATTCAATGGACGACTGAACCTGAAATGCCTAGAAGAAACTTACACCAAATGTAGCGAAAAGATAGCGAAATACAGCAGAGTAGAAGACGTTGACCGACGATTCACTTCCTAAGATCACTGACTCGACGACTTGTATCGACCACTTCGTAGGCCGATTACCATAGGGAAACATGCGACGCAGCGGGAATTCAAACTCTCTTTTCCAGCAGCCTTAAACGGCGGACTTGCATGTCACGGACCGAAATCCGTGACAGCGCAAGCCGCAGCACATCCACACACAACTGCCTCTCAAGGCAGGGGAGAGCACCCATCGTTTCACTCGATGGGTGACGCGGAAGCAGCGGCGCAGTAGCGGCGCAGCGCCACACACATGAACTCGCGTTGAGTTCCGCACGGCTTAAACGGCTAATTGCCGACACTGCAAACAAACATGCGCACGTTCGAGCTGTTGATATATGGCAATGCGCCGATGACGAATCTGAAAGGCGGAAGAAACGCAATGGTCTCGCGATGTCGTAAACGTATATCATGAGCATTATCTTGGCACCGCTCGAGAGTCGCCGTCACCTGGCTCTGTGGCAGGTTCAGCACGTAGAATTGCTTGCCGCATCAACGCAGGCAATTCCTTCATTGATACCATGATGCCCGACAGAGTGCTATCACTATGCCAGTCCTGATGTAGACCCAGACTTGACCCCCAGCCTTCCGTACTGCGCGCCGTAGAACATGGTACGGCCGTAGACAGCCGTACCGTACTGCCTTACTAGTGCGTCTTTTTTTAGCTATAAAATCAATCAGTACCGTACCGGACTTGACCGCCGTGCCGTACTCCGTACCGTAGATTACTGTACGCAGTGCGGTACGGCCCGTATTACGGTACGGCCGTCTAATTATATCCTGATGTTTCAGCCGTATGTGACCCTCGAGGAGCCGCTGTTTGCGCCGAGTACGTGATCGTCCACGCCATGTTAATGATCAGCATGATAGATCAACTGTTGAATATGAATCCGACAGTCACGATTCCGACACAAAGACAGTTGGAAGCCATGCATAGCAGGGATGGGGACTTTTGAAATTCAATCCGAATCCGAATCCGAAGGTCAAAAAAGAAACCGAAGCTCATCCGAATCCGAACTTCGGAAAATGTACCGAATTTCCGAAGTCCGGTCCCACCCCTGATGCATAGCAAAACTTGCCGGTATATCTAAGATCGGAATCGGCATGGCATGCATCGGCATCGGCATCGGATGTCGGTCGTTATTGGAAATTTTAATATTTTTAATCTATGGAATCGGTTGGATCAGAATTGAACGGGAAGTATACCTGAAGGGGTAGTCGCCCTTGGTACGCACTCATAGGAATTTACCCATTCGCTTGAAAACTTCGTTTTTTTTTCACTTGGCGGGACCATCCCATGACTTGACATGAGTTCATCAGCGACTCTAACCACATCCAAAGCGTACTCCGATCCGCTATAGCTGACGGCGTGTAGCCATCGTACGCGCTCCAGCATTGTTTGCAAAACAACTGAGTGCCATGCGCCGGCTTATCCCACGCACTTCCCATTCGCGGAAACTTTTCGATAACCGAGTGCCGAAGCAAATTTCACTCGTCTCTTGCGGCCATTTTTTCAGCGAATATCATCGTTGCCGCGCGGCATGCGCAAACAATGCCGGATCGGACCCGTGCGAGCCGCGGCGCGAAGTGCTCCGAAAACACGCACCCGAAATCCGACACTTTTTCCTCTCCCGGCCTTTGTCCGACGTGCGCGGAAACGCAGAGCATATCGGTGGGCGTGGAACTCATTAAGTATTGCTCTCCCCGGACGACTTCCATTTGAGGCGCGTTTCGACGCGAGTTCAAAGCGCTCGGCGGCCATTCTTCGCGCTTGTTGTTCATACCAGGAACCATCCGTAGAGCGCGGCCCGAAATTAGCACTTAAAGGACACTCTCTCGACGGACCGAAGTACGACCCCGACACTTGACCTGGGGCTATTTTCGCGGGAAACAAACGTCATTCTGCCCGGTAAGCGTCTGCTTATTGCTTCATGTGAGTTCTTTCGGGTTCCTAGACCGTACAAGGCACCGCTGTGGTGACGAAACTGGTTAGGTCTACGTAAATGGGCAGAAGTTGTACAGCTGATTCACAGGCGTTTAAGTTTGGTATGACGCACCGTGTCACGGGTTAATAACGTGAACTAGTACTAACGGCTCACCTCTGGCTTTCCCTTGGCCCTCGCTCGTGTGTTAACTGATTACCGGGTCGCAGGGTTAGACATCCTGGACCCGGGACCGGTTCGGAAGAAGTTGTTCGACATTATTGGGTTTACGGCGGGCCTGTGAGACATCGGCCCTGAAAAGCCATGGCCCATAATGACCATTCAAACGTCTCGCTGCAGGCGTGAACCGGGCTATATTGGTAGGCCATATCGACACAATGTTTAATCTGACGATATTTTGGCAGGCTTAGGAACCATTTAGGGCAAGCTCTAGGAGAGAGGAAAACTTCACGCATACGGGACAGATAGTCAGCTCGGAACCGGCCAACCCTGGTCGCATCGAGATCTACTTTTTCCCATCTCAGCGAAGCATCGGTGCCAGAGTCTCTTGCGGAAACGCCTATAGCTAGAGGGTAGGACCAAACAACGAAGAGCAAGCGCAAGAAGCAACCAGATCCCCGCCTTCTGCAATTCTTTCAGAGCATACACCTTCATGTAACGTGCACGAGATGCAGGAGGCAGGAGACATCAGTTGTCGAGGGCATACTAATCATCGTGAGGGCTATGCGTGTAATCAGGTCCAAGGTTTTACTAGGGCAAAAAAAAGAGAACATGAATGCCCGCTTTATGTTCGTCCGTGCTGAGAATTCGGTCGTTTGCAACCATGATAATATAGCGCCACACTGCTCTCCGTTGGCGCCGGACTTATTCGGTAACTACTTATTCGGTAACTGCACTTTCGGTAACCATACGTTTTCGGTAACTACGCTTTCGGTAACCACTCATTTTCGGTAACCAAAAAATACGCTTTCGGTAACCATACACTTTTGGTAACTACGCTTTCGGTAACCACAGATTTTTTCCTTACCTACGCTTTCGGTAACCATACACTTTCGGTAACCAGTTGCAAATTTACATTTTTGCCTTGTAACATTGCGAACGCTTTGCTTTACTTCCGATTCCACGAGCGCGCGCCGCCCTGTTATTTACGCCGGCTCAGTTTGCTATTCAAGGAAAAGCCCTGAAACTCACCAGCTAAACCGGATTACGCTTAGGCTTAGACATAGACTTCGCGGCGCCGTAGGCGCCGGCAACCCTTTGCCACAGTCATGTTATCTACCCGGCTTAGTTCAACGATCTCCCGTACGTGAGGGGGTGCGAGCGGAGCGAGCAACCCCCGCACACTAACGAAGCACGCCGAGACGATTCTTAGGGCTTCCATGACGGTTGCTTCATCGGACTTCATGGAAGAGCTGCTCCAGCGTGCAGCATTCGAGGGCGAGCGCGACGGTAGCGCCAAGTTTACCCCTGAGCATCTTATGCGCGTTGCGCCGTACGTATTCCTGCAGTTCTAGACTTTTTTTGCGTCAATACCTGCTGAATAAAGCGGTGCTACTAATTTATTACTGGTTACCGAATGTGCATTATTGGTTACCGAATGTGTAGTTACCCAATGTGTAGTTACCGAAAGTGTATGCACTAAAATTTTGGTTACCGAAAGTGTACAAAAATTTGTTACCGAAAGTGTAGTTACCGAAAGCGTAGTTACCGAATCTGTATTTTTTGGTTACCGAATAAAAAAAGTTACCGAAAGTGCAGTTACCGAATAAGGAGTTACCGAATAAGTCGGGAGCCTCTCCGTTGTGCGCGTGCTTTGCGTTCAGTGCCATCCAATGCGGTGATAAGCAAAGTTCAAACCTCTCTTTTCAGGAACCTGAGCGCCACTGGACGGAATGGCTTCCCTGACAGTCTATTCCCTACTTCTTATGACAGTTGCGTTGGCATATGCGGGCGCGATGAGCATTGAGCCATTCCGGTGCGAAGATGGCGGCAAGTGCCTGACGTGGCGAGCGTAAGTATATTCTTCTTTTGCCGACTCATTTAGGAACTGTTTCCTCCCCGATGGATGAAATCCTTGTCCTTCGCTAATAAGCGGTAGCATCCAAGAGGCTGCGTCTCAAAAATTATGTGAGGTTAACAAAGCGCGCTCGCCGCCCTCCAAAACATTTGTGAACATATCCGCAATCGCCCCTCTTACCTGCAATGACGTTCAAAGAGCATTTCCGAGCAGCAGACTCTCGTACTCATCCGCTTCCTTCTAGTGATTTCACCATTCCTCTGCTTCCAAGCACATAATGACAGTGGGAATAGTGAGTACGCAACGTAAAGCGCAGCCGCGTACACGCGGAATACAACGTTACAAGGCGTAAAAATGCATTTTTTTACTGTTTGCGCTTACGCCAGCCTTACCACCTCCTATCCCCAGTGAACAGCTGTACCCTACCCCCTACGCACGTGAACCTCACTAACTCGTCGCCTGCCGGTCGAGGCGATCGGGAATAGAGTTCGGCGCCCGTATCAAGTTAGTACCAAACCCGTATCAAGCAAGTTAGGTACGGGCCAAACCCGTACCCGTATAATACGGCACGGCAACACGGAACGGCCTTGAAAAAGCCGTATTACACGGGCCAAGCCGTACTACGGGCCGTGTTTTATGCCGTGTTAGCGTATACGGCTTGTAAATTTTTTACCCACCACGGGTACGGGGTACGGCACGGGTGGGGTCACTACGGGGTACGGGTTTGGCACGGGGTCCTAGCGCCGATCTCTAATCGGGGAAGCGGGACGTAAGTACGTAGTTAGCTGGGTATGCTTGACACTGTGCGTAGAAAACACACGTCTCAGTTACCGTTCTGTTTCCCATTCCTTGCACTCAGCTTGACGTCTTTCACCTGCAGCCCGGGTACACTATGCTCCTTCAAATGCCATCGTCCTATCGACGAATCAAATTTCCAACCGTGATGGGTACCATCCACGTTGTGTTTGCCCGAAATAGCCTCATGCTTCGTTGCGTATTGGCTTTCGCATTTTCCCATAGTCTGAGTACTTTCAAGCGCCACCGACTGCACGTGACGTGCACTTAGCAAACGTCGTCACCTAGGACCACGAGACTTAACGGACAAAATAGTTCTTCTTAGACGGGGCATGGATAAGCATAACACAAATGCGATTTAGCCGCTGTGGAAAGGGCATATCTGTTTTTTTTCTAAAGGCACAGTCCCCTGCTGGAAAATACTGCGCATTCAGAGTGCAAAGCGCCCGCCAATTGTTCTAAAATACCTCTAAACTCCTATGCAAAGTTGAGTAACTCTTGTGGCGATTCATTCGTAGGATAGCATTAGCATCCTCAGATCACTACTCCAGGATACAGATCCCACCGAAGAAAAGAACGTTTTCTGGTCGAACACGGCTGGCACGTTTCGAAGCGTGCCGTCGCTATAAAGGAACATAGGTGGGATAATGTGATGCTTTACAGAGTAGGTAACAGTGACACGCGTCCTCTGACCAGCTTTATGGACGACACATATTTTATGGTTGCGTTTTCCCGTGCATTTACGACTGTCCTTGAGGATTAAAATGAGCACGAATCCTTAAGGCAGAATGCAGCTAACGAAAAAGTGCTTTAGCAGTTCGTCTTTTCAGATTCCTCAGAGATCCCGACCCGCGGCTGCGGCCCAGCTGGAAGGCGTCCGCATGGAATAAGGCGATCGAGCACATGAATGCGTACGAACAGCTATTCAGCCGGAATAGCCCGAGTAAGCTCTTTTACGAGAGCGCTTCCTCATTGCGTCAGTTTAGGCGATGCACCGCTCGTGTTAGACGAGCCGGAAACGAATGACCTGAAGCGGTCGCCGAAGGGGAAGCACTTCGGCGAAGCGGACCCGTCCAGCCTCTACTGGATGATCAAAGTGCCGGGAAGGTGATCGTGTTAGCGGACGCTGTGATTGAGCATTTCTGCAGTTGAGAGTGGGGTAAATAAAGTCAGAGAAATGACGTTGTAGGGTTTTCAGTAAAGTCATCATGCGACATAAGAACACAGGAATGCAGCTACGTTACGTCTGTGGGGCTCTCCACCATTCACATTTTTTCCCGCCTCAAGATATTCACTTATTAAAAAACGCACAAAACGCTTGTGAGGATGCATTATAATTGTCTGAAAACGTCCGCAGCGATGTGTGCTTAAATAGTATTGTTATTCGTTTCATTTTTTTGCCTAGCGGAGGGTCTCGAACTCTAGGGACACTTCATCACGGGCGTTTCTAAACATTTCTTGCCCAACTCTACACTGAGTCCAGGATCTTTTTCGCCTCAAACGGGGCGGGGCTAAAGTGTAGCCGATCTTCTAACGCAGTCCTTTTGTGTACCGACTTCATTATGAGTTCATTGCGCTATCTGTCTTTCCAAAATTAAAGGATTTTCCTTTTCTCGTCATCTTTTTTTCAAGTTTAGTCGAACTTTTTGTTCTGCTTGAGGCTATGCTCCTTGGGCCTCTGAAAACGCGTCGTGCTTCAATGTTTATATTCCGAAGCGTGACTAACGCTTGCCAGAAAATGCGCTGTACAATGGGAACAATAGCTGCTTGTGGCATCTCTGGTGGTAAACAAGCACAAAAGGTGTCATCAAAGCCGTCAACATATTGACATGGCTTGCTGCCTCTAATGCGTGCAAGCTTTGCGCGTTGGGCCTTAGTGGAAGCGTTAAGCTGACCTTGCGAAATAAAGAAGTAAGGTTAAAATAGATATATGAAGTCGATGAATGCGTTCATAAAGCGGTCTTACCTCAACACTGGCAACCTATTCTGGGATGAGTAATTTGTACCGACCGGCTACAGTCTGGCCGCACCCTACTGACGCACACAGGGTTCCATCGCATTCCTAAGCAAGGATTGCAAACACCAAAAGGCTTGCTCAATCGCCGCTCCCTCGAAGTACCGATAAGCCCCTAACTAGCTTACTCATCGTAGTTATTAATTGACGAACAAAGGGAGGAAGTGATAAGGTTTCCCTCAATTACCTGCGTTCAATCAAAGCCAATTATGAGTGATCAACGTCAGATCAAAGTGCTATTCTGGCTCACAATTGCAAGCGCCCATGAAATGTTGCTTTCGCAAGGGGTGCTTTATGACCGTCGGCGGCCATAAAAGACGCTCGGAACCGTCAAAGGAGTCATTCACGTTCAAGGCATTCCAAAACCTCGCGATCGAGAATGACTCTCCTCAAGATCTTCGCCTTGCTGGTGGTGGTCATCGCGGCAGTCACTGTGTTGGCAGACACGACCCCGACTACGACGCCGACCACCACAACAGGCAGCACAGTCAGTGGCAGCAACACGACGACTGTTAGCGTCGCTACAGGTTAGTAGAGCGGGTGCATACCGACTTTCTGGGAACTTCAAGCGTTTTTATCCGAGTCAATCAATCCGAATTCAGTTCAATCCCCAAGCGTATCTTTTCGCATGTTTTACAATACTGCCCCATCCCAACTTAGGCCCAGTACCGGCTACAAATCTGAACCCGTATCCGAATAGCGAATCCAAAGATACCGATTACCGAATTAGAATTCTCCGCAGCCCTATAGTGCTGAATAGGGCACGTCCCGATAAGTCTAGTTGGATGCTGATCGAGACGAATGATAATGGAGAACCTGGGTTAGTTACGTCATGTGGGCATCGTCGTAGATTGTCTTCTGGTCCAGTGTATGCGTTAGTGTTAGGCGCCCTTGCGAAGGTACGGGCCGAATCCGGACCGTTACTCAGTATAACATGGCACGGCAACACGGTACGGCACCTGTGAGCCGTGGTTTGTGTCAAGCTGTGCCAATTTCAGTTACGCGGAACGGAATTTTTGGCTCATTACGTGTACGGTTACGGTACGGGATACGAGCGCCGATCTCTACTACGCATCCAAACCGAAAAAAAACCTAGCAATTCCTGGAAGATTTTGCTGCGGCGACCAACACAGGGCACACACACATTTCGTCCTCTTAATGGCTATGCACTACAAGGGCCATATTCGTCTTATTATTTTGTCTGAGTTGGGTCCGCATTGCACAAAGTGACTTGACTTTAGCGTCAAGTACTACCATTAGCTAAGCGCAAACTTCAGGTTCGCCGACCTCAACGCCGAAGCCGTCGTACACAACTCCGAAGGGATCAGCACTGACGACGCCTAGCAGTTTCTTGGTGGCGCTAACCTCTTTCGTACTGATGTACCTCTTGAAATAAACATAGCTCTTTTTTCTTGTAATCGTTTGGTACTACCTACGCGGAAATCATTTGCTAGTGGTCGCTGCCATAATGTCAGCTTAGGAATCTCCGTGCATGCGACAAATTTTTCACGAAGTAATTTAAATAGAGAATTGCGTCATTAGTCACCCTTTATTCGTGCTGAATGATCTACGTAAGTCTTAGAAACGGATCGAATAAAAAGGCCGAAAACTTTCACTTAAAACAGGGCCGAATATGCAAATTCAGCGGTACCCTGATTCGGTATGCCGTCTCCGCTCACAAGCAGCCGAATTCAAGGCTTTTTGCCGGTGTGCGCCAAAGACGAAGAACGACTTGGCGGAAACGGCGATTATTGTCGCCGCCGCTGTGGGCAGCGACGCAATTGTTCGTTTCCGACGCAAACTCGACGAGCTTGAAGAAAAAGTCGAGTCATTGTCCTCGAAGGAACGGCATTTATCAGCGGCGGCTCAGCAAAAAGCCCACCGAACTGGCGCCTGCGAATCCTCGAACGCTTAAGGTAGGTCTTTAAGCAAGTTTTTATTGCAGCATTCGATCCCAATCCTGCACGAATGGCGGCTGGGAGGCGACTTCTGCGACAGAGTGTTCCCTCAGTTCAGAGATCATTCGGCCCGAAAAGACGCTCAAAAATGTGGGCCTTTTAAGGGGCATGTGGACCCGTTAGTTTAGATCTTGTTGGTCTGACGTGAGGTATATCAACAAGGTTGTGTGCTTTTCCTTGTCGGCCTAAGGCATACGGTTTTTAGTGTGCATTGCATGTGTCTTCTCATCTTGACCCCACTCCCACTCGCTCGCCAGTCAGTGGTTTCTCGACTACCTCTCATATGACGCATTCAGTGCGGTACCTAGCCACATCGCTAATATAGCTTGGTCTAAATGCATATAGTCACAGTGGCGTACCGAGGATCCGATTTTAGGGTGGACCAAGGACGTAGCTACGAGGAGGGGGCCGGGGGGGGGGGGCCCCCTCGCCGGCGAGGTAAGGGGGGGGCCAAGGTAAATCAAATTTTCATAGAAATTTTTATAATGTTACCCCTAAAATCGCTCTGGAAGCGCCTGCGGCGGGCTATGTTAAGTCCATGCCCCCCCCTGCCGCACTGTTGGTACGCCGCACTGGATAGTCATAGATTCTATCACTTAGAAGGTGGGTCCACGTCAGACGACTTGGTACATACCTAATTAAAATCACCTAAGGTGCGTACCCGCTAGTAGGCATAGGCATCTGGAGCACTACGGGCACTTAGTAGGCCCTATCTGGAGCAGACCTGTGGACCGGGAAGATCGTCGAGTGCCCGCGCGTGTTATGCCAGCGAGACGTTCTCGTTGAGATTACGAAACTGGCACGTTATGCTAGCGCGGCTAGTTCTTGAGTCTTCAGTGGAGTATGGCGTGGAACGAACAAGAGTGTGTGCCTGCCACGGTGCTGGGAACAGTTAGGTAGACTCGGCTCGGGGTTAGTACCAGGCCAAACACCGCACCGTATGGGCTATACTAAGCTGCACGCACGACTCGATTCGATCGCTTCGAGTGCACGAATATGTGCTGCCGTGTTTCGGAGTGTGGAATCTAGCGCCTTAGAAGTGGGCTCAACCCAGGTTAGCGCAAGAATAATGCGTGAAATAGACGCTAAAATACCAGAGGAACGTTTTTGACAGTGCAAATATCATGTTGGTATGCTCGGTTCGATGAATCTGCTCGGCTTCTACAGCTATTCACGTTCTAACCAAGTTCAACCCTAGACCCATGCGCACAACGTGAAGAACGCTTATGCCGTAGGAGAACAAGCACGACGCATCTCAATGGCCTATTCGGTCAACGGTAAGTGCCCTTACCGTATTTTCTCTAATAAACCCCTCGGTGGGTCTAATTCGCGATCGATGAATTTCGGGAAATTTTAAAATTTAAATGCTCGTAACTTTTTTCTTTGTCGTCCGCAGGACTCTCTCTTCGT
>JNEY01000406.1:21579-67847 GCA_020875895.1 Aphelenchus avenae
TGAACTGAACTGAACTGAACTGAACTGAACTGAACTAGACCTTCAGTTCAGTTCAGTTCAGTTCAGTGGTTTTGAGATCCGGTTCACTGAACTCAACAGGCAATTTTTTGGCTAAAAAACAAGAAAAATCGTGAAAAAATTGCGATGGTGTCGCCTGCGGCGGGCTATTTTCGGCTTTTCCCCATCGAAAGTGGCTCAGTTTATATAAAAGCTCCCTCAGAGCTGAAAATATTGCCATTTTGTACGCTGCTGCCGAGCCCTTATGATGAATGCATGTATTTTTTACTCAAAATTGTAGTTCACTTTAGTTCAGTGAACTTTTGTGAACTGAACTGAACTAGGGTCAGTTCAGTTCATCTGAACTGAACTAGACCTTCAGTTCAGTTCAGTTCAGTTCACTGGGGAAAAATACCGGTTCACTGCAAACTGTGCACTACACCGTACTTAACGCACGTGCCCTAACCAGGCAACGTGCTGCTCATTATCGAAGGCCTCGGGGGAAGTCTCAGAGGTGCGTGAGTGTTTAGTTCTACGAGAATATCGGCCACGCAGCTAACTATAGAAGCGAGGGCCCATAGCACGGAGCTCTTAGGCGACACCCACCCGGTACCCTGCGCGACTTATTAGCCGGCATGTAACCTAAAATTTTAGGGACAACCTTACAAGTAGATCCAAAAGAACGTGAAGGCATATTTTCCTTTTGCTCCGCTAAGACTTATGGGGTTGCAGTAAGCTTGTACTGCCGAAACATTGCGACAACACGCATCATCCTTAAGGCAAGCCAGTCGACTGGAACACGTCGTTGTTCTTTTAACGCCTGGCATAGAAGCTGTTTGTTTACGCCATCAGACTACTGAGTATCGCTCACTGCGCAAATTACGCTTGCTCTCTTTGACGCGGCGAACATTGCTTCTTTTATGAGCCGCCGTAATTAGCAGCAGCCCCTGCATGCCAGTCTTAATCTCGTAAACGCTTACTTCGGCGGCTATGTTAAGAACGCGAGGAGCATTCTTCGAATACCGCGACTTACCTTGATAACTAGCACGTTGATCGCGATAAACAACAAGGAAGTGACGATCATCAGAACCCCGACGATTATATCCTCGGTTGTGGGTACCGGAGTTTCCGCCATTTAGCACGTTATCATTTATTTCGCTCTTAGTGAAGTTGACGGCGTCGACGGAACTCACAGATAATGGCAGAGGTTGCAAACGGGGCCTATAAATGCCATCTTTTTGGGGTCAGTTAGTAGACGCTTTGCACGACCCAAATTGTCCCTCGCAAAGAAGAAAGATACGATACCTAGATTATACTTAGACGCCTGTAACATATTCCGTACCGTATTCCGTATCGTACGTAATCTACGGTACGGTACGGCGCAGGTCCAGTACGGATTTCCGTGCCGTGACGTACTTTGCAGTACGGTAGGGCATCATTCTCCGGCAAAAAATGTGCTAATACGGACCGTAATACGGCTTTAATATGGGCCGTACCGCACTCCGTACCGTACTCTACGGTACGGTGTACGGTTCCTGGTGGTCTGTTTGGTACGGAGCGAGGTACGGCGGTTCTCTATAGGGTATGGAGTACGGTACGGGAGTGTCGCGTCCAAGTGTAATATAAATATAGGCCACGCAGTGGCGTGGGTAGCTGATGATGCAAAACGCGACCGAATAATATGCCACACACGAGCACGCGAATACAAGCATAGAAACCCGCACATACGAAAAGCACAAAAGGCCACCCAGTGGCTCGCTTTGCTGCAACAGTGAAAACCGTCAGGACGCACCCCAGCATGCGGCATGCGCAAACTTATCCTTTTCTTTCAAGGCGACTATCTTGCTCATCCCCAAATGTCTCTTCATCCGTTTTTTCCCTAGCTGAGACCGGCAAATGACTTGAAGCATGTAAGTTTAACGGAGAAGGACGAACTTGCCTGCAAGTTTGCGTACCTTAATTCTGATTGGTAGGGGCTCGTTTCTACGTTGAACCCTACGGAGCTCAAACGAATGGGCATTAGCCGCTGTAACGGCTACAAAAGACATAATTGTACACACTAGAGACGTAAAGAACAGAGCAGAGAGAGAGCCAAAAACGAATTAAGTGGAAGATGGTAGGCGGAATCGTCGCCGCGGAAGAGTGACGGCTTTCGTGGCCATGCGAGTGAGCCGAACACGTCTCTGCTGCGATGTTAAGTTGATTGAGGGGCAGGTGCAAACACAGGCGAGACACATGTGCGCGGAGCTAATAACCAGGCTAATTAGATAGGCAAATTGGGTATTGTAAGGTCTTCGAAGAACTAGGAAATGGTGCTAATGCGGATCGATCACAAATTCATGTCCAGGTGAATGTTACTGAGCTATATGTATCATACGTTTTGCTCAATGCATAGACGTAGCCAGGGAAAGATTCCCGCTTCCCAAGCATGCAGGGAAACCGCGTATGAAAGGCGATCTTCAGTGGCGGCCGGAGGCCGTTGTATGACGCCACGAAGGACCATTTTTTCTTGTCTATCCATTAATTTCCGATAATATTGCCGATAAATCATGTTTAGCCTCTCGGATCCTCGCCTCCCCCACCGCACCCCAGGAGATCCTAACAAAGACTCTGAGCCACTGTCGCGAATTACTGCAAAAAGACCACATAGGAAGCGACACAAAACAGAATTGTAGAGAATATATGTGCATCGATTCTGCGGCTCCGTGGCTAAACAGAAAGAAGACGAGAAATATCATTGTGGTACGTGATAATTGCAGGTAATTCGATGGCAATGTGCCTAGCCGCCACGGATAGTCATATGAGGCATTTGGATGATGTCTGAATGTGGGAACAGCGGCAGGTGCAATGCGCCGTGAGTTCACAGTCCACTTCGTTGACGGTGTGCTACGTCATTGTACTACGCAATTTTCACAGACTGAGTCAGCCTATTCAACTAGTAACTTAGTTTGATGGAAGGTCTGGTGCCCCGAGAAATCAAATGCCCGGCTGAATCCCGGACGGAACATTTTTCGTTGAATGGAGTACTATTATATGTTTATGTAAGTTAGTACGACAATAAGACGAAGGCTGCCCTAGACTTAGCGGATACCCCCGCCGTACCGAGATCCGTTCCGTAGAGTACGGCACGGGAAACGGAATGGCGAAAGCACGGCCGTTATCCGTACAGTTCTCCTCTAAAACGGCATGACACGGTGTCATTTTTCGAGCCATACGAACTCCGTTCCGTACTAGTATGGAACGTGTCGGCACGGCCCGCCAAGTCTAGGCTGCCCTTCAGACTCATTAGTTAGTTACTCACTTAGTAAGTACCTCCCGGGCGTTTCACGTCGGTTTGTTCTCCTACTACAAAAGCTAATTATGTCGTGAATTCCGGATATCGAGATCACTTTCTTTAATGGTGGCATGAGATCTGAACTACTATGCCCAATCCAACAAGGGGCAATGGGCGCAAGAGGGCAATCTGGCATCACGCAACATAACGTTCGTACACATGATCACTATAAACGACAGCGCTGGCTGATTCTGACGAACTTTCCAATTTCAGTTTTGTTCCCCCCCCCCCGCCCCACAGCGAGTGAGACTTCTCGGATTATTCGCTACGATTGGGAATGACGGTAACATGGGGATAATTCATTAAACGTTACTTTGTGTTAAGTCCTGCTTCGCCTGCTCATGATTAGCATCCTCTCGGCATGTACGCTCAAGTTTCGCTTACGATAGCGGTTCAGTTCAAAGATGTAATCCCACGACCCAGAAGAAGGCACGCTGAAAAACTCGGCTGTCAGAAATCCCTGCCAAACCCAGTGTAGAAGACAGACAAACGGAACGAGCAAATACACCTGCCTGGCATCCTAGAATGCTGGCATACACGTGTGTCCTAGCCAAGCCAACACAAAGAAAATCTAAAAATGAGTCCCTTGGGCTTTAGAGAAGCCGACCAGGTCATGACCGATCTTACTCTCGGTAAAAACCCTCTCGCTGCGTGCGCGTTAGCGCACGCGAAATGCTAGCCACATGAAAGTGATAACTATCGTGACTTGTCGCTGCTTGTTGTAGTGTACTTGTACATCTGAATCGCACTCCCCCCACCCAACTACGACTCAACGGAATATAACGACCACGTGGTACGCTAACTTAGCACCGAAGTACGCGACGATCTCTGGCTCAAGGAAGGAATGGTCGGATGTCAGAATATTTCACACAACGCAGAGAAGAAGCTAGCCAAGATTTCTGGGAAACTCACAGTTGGCGTGCATTTAGCATGTGTTTGATGCGTATCAAAAAGATTCTCTGTTTCAGTGGACGATTTGCTTCCGGACAACAATGCACCTCGTTGTTCAGTCATTCACTAGGGACAACAAAGTCTGTTGCCTGCAGGTCGTGTTATCAACCCTAGCTTTATATTCGCTTTGTAATTTTTTTTTGAAACACCGGCATACATCAAGCGCAGCATTTTTTTGTTTAGCCAGGGTAGACAAGTTCTTCGTCTGTATGTGCGACAGGCCGTGTACTAGAAGAACCCCGAACAGAAACCGGTCGAACGCTATAAAGAGTAGTTACTTCCGAATAAGCTTCCAAGCAGTGGCGGTGCAAACTCGTTACAGTCAGCTTTCATATAAACGCGGTGAATACATCATTCATGCTTCGATATAGCGTACTTTGTTTACCGCTTGGGACGCCGTCTCTTCGACGTGAACGTCGAAATCACAAGAGTTCGAGCCTGCAATACTGCCAAGATGCGAATGCATACGCAGATGAAACACTTTGCACTGTTTCTACTTTTGAGCTCTTTTCGATGGTCCAGTCGTTGACTACGCACGACGCATCCATCACGTACACCACACACATCCGTAGTGCATCTCCGCTAATGGACTTCCGGCTTAAGTCAATTCCGAAAGGCGCGAATATTGTGCGCAGAAGACGTTAGCCTACCAGTACGCTGTAGCATGGCAGCCACATTTGAGTAGGATCAATCAACGCTTCCACTATTCGACTAGCGTTGTTCCGGAGCAGAATGCGTTTGGACCAGGTCGTCACGACGGTAACGGTAATGCTCTGTCGGACGCCTGCAAACTTAGCACTTAACGGCCACTTCAGACCGTTAAAAGATGGGTTCTCGGGCGTCGCGACGACGAGGAGAGAATCGTGGAAGACGAGCGCATGCTCTCGAAGCTCTTCCAGATCGTTACGACGACGAACGTCAAGGTCCACGGTGATGAGGAGCAAGCGACGAGCCCACAAGCGACTGGGATTTGGCAGTAAGTGAGAACAGGCTTGGTCCAGGAAGGCCTGATACGGAAAACGCTTGGAATAGGATGGAAAACACGTTCATCCGCATACCGCCTACGGCGGGATAAATGTATTCTTTTCTGTCGGAAAACACTAGGTACGGGTGGGAAGCATGTTCTTTTGCATTAAAGTACCGGAATATGAGTTTTTTAGTTTCCTTCCGACCCTAGAATCGTCCCTGCAGGTTGCGACGGACGGTATTACATATGCATCCATATTCACGGATGGAATTTTTTACTCGAAATCTTTTGGATTCTTGGGATGCAGAGGAACCTGTTTTGCATGCAGCTGCGGTAACGCCTTCCGAGAATACGCATTGAAGCGATGAGACTTACTTAGCTGTGGAGGTACGGACTTTCCCGGATACGTTAATTCAGACGGCTCTCCCACCTTACATTCGACGACACGCGTACGCCCTTCTACCTTTGGTCCGGCGTGGTCACTATGGCATGCCTGTACAACTGGCTTTCGATCGGAATGCTGATTTTCGAGGACTTCTTCGAGCACTGGTACTGGCACTGGATCGTTGGGAACCTGCTCAGTGACGCGGTGAACCTGCTTGACATTGCTGCGCAGTCAAAGAGAGGTAAGCGTGTTTCGCTAGGAGGTACACTCCGACGGACGACGTGGCTTTAGAGTTCCTACTGGACGGTATTCCGATTCGCGAATCGCAAGAGATTCGCAAGCACTATTTGAAGAGGTAAGAAGTACTTGCGGCACTGCGCCGACAGCCGGCTTAGCTGGCGGAGAAGGTAATTAAGAACAGGTCCCTTATGAAGGGGGCATCTCGCTAAAGGAGGCTACATTCTATGGTTTCCACTAGAGGCAAAATTACACGTTCCCAAATAGCGTCATGATTGTCCGCACCTTCTTGCCGCACTCGTGATTGGTTCTCACATTCACACTGCTAACTAGAAACAAAAAGGACGACCACAGCAGCATCGAATTTGGGGCGGGACTTTAGCAAGTACAGTGGGAAATGCTTCGACGTTCCCAATTAGCCGTAGATGTTTCCAAACATCGAAATAGGCTATGCGTCAGAATCAAGGTGGAGTCAGTCTGGAATTTTAGTAGTTTTTACTAATACCATCCTTTAGCCAGTCCTTCCTCTTCGACGTGCTCAGCGTACTTCCCACCGACCTGCTCGTCTTGTGGCAACCGCGGATCTCCGTTGTCCGTCTAAACCGTCTGCTAAAGACCTACCGCTACTCCGACTTCATGCAGCGCACCGAAATCCACACGCATCATCCATACGCGTTCCACATGTTCCGCCTGTTCGCAATCTGCTACGTGCTCTTCCACTGGAACGGATGCGTCTACTTCCTACTGAGCATCCTCTACGACTATCAAAGTGCGTAGACGGACCAGGGATGGGACCGTAGTTCGGATTCGACGCGTTTTGCTTCTATAATTCGAATTCCAGAACCACGCAAAACGAGATTTTTTCGAAGTTTACGCTAGATAAAACGACCCGCCGCTAGACGCCTTCGACTGAGTTTTAACCTTTTTCGATCATATTTTCACTTTTTTTCGCCGGCATGAGCAACAGCTTCGATAGTATTGGCTTTGAACACATTTGAACATGTTTTAACTGTTTATCCTGGTTTGGCCTCAAATACTTTTGCTCGGTAGCCGTGAGCAATATTTCGGCTTCAGCTAAGGACTTTGAAAATCCGGTGCTTTTTGGGAAATTCGGATTTGCATGGTGTTTTATTATGCATTTACGGATTCGTAAATTCGAACCCCATCCTTGACATACAGCATCGAGCTCCTCTCAAAATTTAGACGCGGTTGGAGACGACTGGGTATTCGCATACGCGAAGATCCCCGACGTTCTCTATCCGGTGTGCGACGCACGCATTGACGAAGGTTGTCTGTTCGACGAAACCCACTACGACTTCCACTACCGCCACGACTACGTCGACGAACTGAATCGCTTCTGGAGTGGACGGTACCCCTCATGCTCAGTGAACGATTGCATGAGGTAATCCTGTTTAGGTTCAACGCCACTAGCTTTAGCAACCTTACCAAGAAGTACAGCTTGAGCTTCTACTGGTCTGCGCTGACGTTAGTGACGCTCGGCGAACAGGTAAGCCTACACGCTGGGGGTTTCCGGATTAAAAAGAGTTCTTCTTCTTCCTCCATCGGCAGATGTAAAAACGCTTCCTATTCGTCTTACCTTTTCCGATAGAGTGAAAAATTTCTTCGTCTGACCTTTTCTGTTAGAAGAAAAAGCCCTTCCTTGCCCTTTCCGACAGCCAGACGAATCTTTCTTCAAGTTGTTAAGTCAGTCTCTTCTCCCATCGTCCAAGAAAAATGCTCTTCCTTTTTCAGTTCAGAACAAAACGATGCTGCGAGCGCACACTATTTCCTTGGGCAAACTTAACCGGCAACGACTCACCGGAAACTAGTTTACTATTCCCCCAGTACCTCGTATTTGTACGTACCTATGATACCAAGTTTACTTGTTTCACGTTCCAGCCATGGCCCCGCAACAAAGGCCAGATGGTCTACGAGATCTTCGATACGATGCTCGGCCTGATGGTGTTCGCGTTCATCCTCGGCGACATCGGTACGATGGTCACCGGTATGAACCTCACGAGAAGCATCTTCCAAGAGATTCTCGACGGATGCAAGCAGTTCATGGACTTCCGGTAATTCTAAGATGCCTCTTTTTGGTATGACGAGACGAGTACCTTAGCAAAGTGGGCAAATTCTTCGAAGGACGCGTCATCAACTGGTTCGAATACGTGTGGATGGAGGGGCACAGAATCGAAGAGAAGGTGGGCGCTTGCAACGTTATGCGTTCGCATCATGCAGGGTTCTGACCTTTTACTCCCAAGCTGATTACATCGACATAGCAGTATTGCTCGTATTATGTTTTTATGCCTTTTAGTTATGCCTTCCCTGCGTTAAGCCCGCGCGACACTTCTTACCTCAATTCAATTTCGCCGTCAAGGAACGTTTTTCAGCCTTCTTTGACGCTGAGACTTATGCTTTTCTTTTGGGCTTATGGATGCGTACCCTGCCTGGGAAAAAAGCTTAGGTACTTGCCTTTATGCCCATGCAAACAGACGGCAAAATCAACCTCATTTTATCACCAGTTTAGCGAATAGCTGAATCGCTTCCGTCCCGTCTATACGGCCAATTGATGGCGCACATTCACATGGACACGCTTCGCAGAGTCACATTATTCCAGGTATTCCGCGCTTCGATGTCTGTTTACGAAGCCATGCTTGCAGGACTGCGACTTGGGTCTGCTTGTCGAAATCGTGCAGTGTCTGCAACTGCAAATCTTCAGTCCTGGCGACATCGTGTGCCACAAAGGCGACATCGGAAAGGTAGGTTCCAAGTGCCAAGGAGTCACTTCTTTGTGAAGTCGACAAATGTTTTGATCCTGTTGTGAAATGCACACGCTTAGACTCAGGCTTAGGCATAGACTTCTTTCCAGCTTAGCCTAAGGAAGCTTAAATCTTGTGAGCACTTTCTCAATTGGTGCACAAGTGTACTAGCTTTACGACGCCGTCGGTGCCCTTCCAGGAAATGTACATCGTGAAACGGGGCATTCTCGACGTTGTCAACGACGAGACCGGCGAGGTGTTTTGTGAGCTGGCTGAAGGCTCTGTGTTTGGCGAAATCTCCGTGCTCAACATTCCCGGGAACAAGAACCGCAACAGACGCACAGCGACGATCCGCTGCCTCTCGTACGCGGACCTCTACGTGTTGTCGAAGTCAGACCTGTGGAACATTCTCCACGACTACCCCTATGAGAGGGACAAGCTGGTGGCAAAAGGTAATGACTTTCATTGTGCGGACATAACGATATGCTCCCGGGATAAGCCACCCTGCGCTAAGCAATAAGTGTCGCCGTTAGATAGACACCTCCTCGCTGACGCCGTAAGCAAGTCAGACCCTATTGTGACCCCCACCCCTGGTAACTTTTTTCCAGGCAAAATTACATTGACACTATGGATTTTATGCGCGCCCAACTTCATTTAGTTTGGTTGTTCTGAAGCGAACTCAAGTCAGCCTAAGGGCACTAGCACAAACGTTTTCGAAAACGACTTTAGTTCACAGGAAGGCAGATCGCTACGAACCGTTCCGTTATCTAGATGATGTTATCTAGAAACTAATCGACCCCACCCGTGTCGTAAGGCGTACCGCATAATACGGCTGTATGGTACGGAAACTACCCTTACTACGGATCCGAAGTATAGTGTTAGGGGTGTGGCTACTGAGAGAGCGTCAGCAATTTGCGGGGACATACGGCATAGCCCATTGTCGTCATTACCATACTAGGCTGTTTAGTGTATGTCGAAACAAAAGGATTTGGCATTAACGGGAATTCTCTCAGTTCACTTCCTATGGCTTTTAGCAAAAGAAATCCTTCGACGCGACGGCCTACTCGATGATAGCGCCGCGGAAGCGAGCAAGGATTCCGGCGTCGGCTACAACGTACCGATTGAAGAAAAGCTCTACGTGATTAAAGAAAGCATCGTGCAGTTCACGAAGGACCTCGACGCATTCGAGAAACATTTTATCGTAAGACAGGCAGCAAACTCAGGCGCTGCACAGCGTTGTCGTAATTTCGCAGCGAACGACTGTGATGCGCTTTTAGAAGACTAGCAACGAGCTGAAGCAAGCGGTTACCACGCTGGAGCGTACGTATGCCACCATAAAGGAGCCCTTGAAGCGTCTTTACCGTAAGCGACAGGCTACGCTACAGCTTCGAAGAACACGCCAAAGAAGCTTACCCGCTGCACACTCAAAGCAGCTGTTTACACGAGTTCAACATTAGAGCAAGATGCTTAAAATAACCCGGCAGTGTACACTGCAGAGGTGACTCGCATGGTCGGATACGTTCTGGATTCCAAGCGCGACCGATTTATTACGAATTATGGTGTTTCTCCTTTTATTCCCGGACCAAAACTACGTGTTGCCGCGTTGACTGGCGTATACTGCCCCGTTATTCAGCTTTACGCGAAATCCTTAGAACAACGCCAACAAGGCGCAAAGATTTTATGCATCGAACACTGCATTTACAACGCCTCGAGCAGCGTACATCAGTGGTTCATGCAGGCGATTGGAGCTCGCGGTACTTCGTGTACATCTTCATCCAGGTTTGTGCCGAGAAAAGGGCTTTGTATTCGGTTTTCGCTGCTTCTGTTAGCTCCACGTTAGTCGCGGTTTCGTTCAAAAGGTCCTGAACGTACACAAGGTTAGCTCGCTAAACTTTCGGCATAACTCTCAGCCGGAGGTTCCGGAGGACCTCTGGCCAACATAGTTGAACAAGACGTAATCATTGCAATGCATCATCTGGGTTCCCTTTGATTACTGCTACCAGTTACCTTATCCGATCACTGGCCAGTGATGGTCAAGACCGTACCCCCTTTTTTGCAGTAAATGCGTCGATTGCCGAAGACGAAGGCGACATCATGGCTTCGCAGCTTATGATTTAGCCGTCCGTCGGTGAAACGGCTGTCGAAGGTTGTAATATGCACCTTACGCGTGAAAGCGTTGTTGAGTAAGTCACAACGCGATACGTTCTAAATGCTTTGATACCTCATTGTGTTTCGAGTTCAAACGTGTGTGTACTACCGTTCGGCAGTTTTGTCTTTCCGGTTTCCGCAAAACAAAACAGGTCGGAAACAGGAAACCAAATTAAACATGTGGCCCAATCGGCGTCCGCTTTGTCTTTCCGAAATCACCTCGCAAACGGGTAAATTTATGCAACGCAAACTTGCAGAACTTACTGTGATTTTTCGGCCTCGTCGAGCCTTGCTTTCTTGCAAGCGGGTGAATATGCTTGCTTGATAGCGCTAGTCGTCGATACACTGCTGTTGTTCATTTTAGCGTGTAAATGGAACCAAATCAAAGGCAATATCCCAAGCAATTCATTCATCCGCATGACCGTGTGGGTCGCTGTTGGCGGCGATCAATCGATCCGCTGATCACAACCGGGCGGTTGCGAGCGTCCTGGCGATAGAGTGTGTACGTCAGCAAGTGCGATAAGTGGACGCAGAATGCGACGGATTAGCTTTAGTAATTGGCATATGGCGTTTACGGGGCCCGACTGAACCTTCAGTACGGGGATCCCGAATGAACTGTTACAAATTCAATGGTTCAATCCCCTACCCCCGTGGATGGGTAGGTCTCGCAAGCGCTTTGCGCAGGCACCGGTGGCTACTAGTAGCTTGGCATTTTAAAACTGGTGCGCTTCCCAACATCGTTCTCGCAGTGAGGGTCCTCGGGTGACAAGATTAGTGACCTTATCCACATCCGCACTTCCGCACCCCTCTCGGCCAGTCGAAGAGTATGGGCCTTCACTTCATCCGATCATCTTAGTGAGGTTCGCATACCATTGGTAGGGGACTCGTGGAGCAGCAACGTGAAAGCTTGACATGAACCATGGGACCAGAAATGACCGAGGTCCAATCGGTTCAATAACGCGGCGTCGAGCACATCGCCGATACCGACGTTCTTACCTTCATCACGAACAAGGACGTAGCTAGGGGGCTCCCCCCCCTCGCCGGGCCTAGGGCCCGGCGAGGGTAAGGGGGGACCAAGGCAAATTTTTCTGTTTCAGGAATTTGCCACATTTTTACCCATTTTGTTCAAATTTTCGATTAATTTTGGTGAAATAAGAGTAAAAATCGCTCTGGCGGCGCCTGCGGCGGGCTATTTTTAGGTAAAATACGCTCTCAATTCCGGTCAGCTGGTCAAATTTTTAATGAATTTTTGCCTAAGAATCACAAAAATATTTTTGTCGGCGCCTGCGGCGGGCTATATCAGTTTTAAGAACACCGAAATCTCCGTTTTAAACCACTAATGGGCTCAAAATCGGACACTTCAGAAAAGTACCAAAGGGGGGACCAAGGCAGTTTTTTTCAGCGCCGGCCGAAGGCCGGCGTCGAAAAAATAGGTAAGGGTCCCCCCTTATGGTACCCCCCCCCGCCGAGGGGTCCTAGCTACGTCCTTGATCACAAACGCCAAGCGCATGTACACATCAAGCGTGGCGAGCAACGCACACCGAGCCTTCCCTTGCGTGGAGGTCAGGCGAACTCAACATGTAATCCATTGTGGGTGTCCAGTCATTGTTTTATGACTGTCAAGTATCTTGGTGACGCTCCCTAATCTTATGTCATCGGAGGTTCTCTCCACTTTGCTTAAAAATGAGGTACGTGTTCCCAGTCTTCCAGCTGTCGGTGAAACTCTTGAACAATCAGTACCCAACAAACTCCGTGTCCGTCTCCGCGGTGTCCGGGCACGTTCGACTGTCCCGAATGCACGCCCGTTAGTCTACCATGCCAAATGTATCACAATGTAAGGAACTCAGATATGCAATGATGTTCTGTACCTTCCGGAGCAAGCTCGTTCATATGATGACGAACTGAAATGGTTCATCAAAGGTTGGAACGCTTTCCGGAAACGGTTTTTATAATTTTTTCGTCGTTCAAAAATAGAGCGAAAGGGGGATCAGATCATGTTAAAACCAAACGAACCAAATAATTCGGCTCTTTTCGTACGACGAAGACCATGCTCGTACGCGGGCAAACAAGAAAGGCCACTGGGTTGCGTAAAATGCACATCGACGTCGCTTCTTCTCTGTCCCGACGCGAGATCATTGCTTTTACTGCAGTGGGCCTTGTGACGATTTACGCATTCGTGCTTGCAGCGGGGCAAACCGCTTGTTTACTGGAACTCTTTTCGGTCGAGTGTGACTCCTCCGCACTGCACAACATCTTGGCTCATGATGGCTGCGGTAAATGATAAAGAAAAGATATGAATGCGTGGCTAGCAATTGCTCGTGACCAGTCATGCAAGGAAAGCGGATGCCCATTGATAAAAGGTGGCATACCATACCTTAAACTCTACCTTGGGAGCAGAAGCAGTCGAGCAAAATGGTCGCAGTGGTATTCTTTCTCGTGCTATTTCATCAACTGTGGCTTTACGCCAACGGAATTCGTTGCCTGCAAGGTATGATTAATAAAATACATCTTCGATCTCCGACGTCGGAACAGAGCTGTGAACTAGGGCTAGGGGAGACGGAATCGGAACCGATTGCTGGTGTTTTTTTGCTTTTGTTTGTTTGTGTTGCCCTTCCTGATCTGAGGTAAGGGAGTGGTGTGAGTACCATTTCGAGCTAAAGGTTCTCGTAGATGTTTTTTCGGGCTCGCCGAAGGCGACACCAGCGAAATTCTAGGCGAACATTTGGCAAATTTAGTGAACGTGATCTTACGCCGCCTAGCGGCGGGTCGCTAGACCTATTGTTCCTGTTCATGTGAACAGCTCGCTGATCTAGCGGAAGCTTTGCACCGTAAGACCGGCCAATAACTCATCCGGTCGGAGACCGGAACTGAAAACCCATCTGGAATTTCGGAACCGCATGGGAACGGGCTCAGGACTCAAGTGGGGCGCAGCCCTGTTGTGGACGCACACTGAAGCGTACTTACGACTAAATATTAGGTACATTAGGGCAAAAAAACACGGATTTGGTAGTAGGTTAGGGCCTGGAAACACAGCGTTGTAGGTTCTTATTGAAACCTAAATGTGCCGGAATAATTCAGGTACTTTTTACGGCGACGGCGCACCTACCGGCGGGTACTCCTCGGTGATGTGCTACACTGGTGTCAAGTACTGCACTGTTTATCGTCACGTCGACATGTTTCACAACGGCGCGTATAGGTACGTGGTCATGTAGACATGTTCAAAAAGGATAAAATGCTAAGTAAAAAACTGAAAGACGATTGCAGAAGCTGTGGTGCTCCGATCACAAATTCCACACGCTCGGTCTGCACTAGTGCGGGACTGACTAGTCTACCTGGAATGTTTACGTGCTGCTGCACAGCGGACCTGTGCAACGACGGGTACGACGCATGCCTAAGATCCCTTAGGCACAGAGAAGGCTGGGCACATGGCCCGGATGACGTCGAACAATCTGTAGACGCAGTCATGAAAGCAGTTGGCCTTGCGCAGTGGTTCAGCAAGGGAAAAGCGGCGGCCAGCGTCCACGAAATTGGACACTCGTTTCATGGAGGATTCAGGACCGCTAACAACTGTAAGTCCGTGCAGTTCCTGCTACCGAGTTGAACTGATATTTCCTGTTTGTTTAGCTGGTTCAAACATCTTACCGCCTGATGATGCTCTCTGTCCGACCGCCCTGTGCCTCACGTCGACCAGCTTAGGTTTCATCGGACTGATCGTCGCTGCCGTCTTTTGCATCGTAATTCTCGGGCGCATCGTGAAGCACAAACTGGAGCAGCGTACCCGGGCATTACGGGCTAACTGTGCTCAAAAGCCGCACCCGGCTACATATATAAACCGTCGCTGAGCACTTGGTCCGAAGAATTGCACAAATAAAAGTCTTCTTCACGCTAACGTTCTGTTAGACCGCTGCATTTATGTAAACCTATGCATGGTTTCGTATTAAAAGGACGTCTCAAACAAGGGATCGATGATTCTCTTAAACAATCGACCTCATTTACTCTTCATGGTAACTTGCCAGATAAAAAAAACTAAACGGGCGGGTTTCCGTATGGCACCCGCAAATAAGTCAGTCTCAAGTGAAAGTCTTTAGTAGTAGCCTTGAGTGTATACTCGATTATATTCCGTGTCTTTGTGTCTAGCACAATACGCAGCAAAATCATTTTTGTTACAAAAATCACCATTTCAAGTCAAACAAGTACTTACCCAAACAATGAAACAGCCAAGCGGCGAACAAATATAATTGCTTTGACAAGACTCGACTTTCCTGCGTATTCGCCATTAGTTTGACGATGTGAACTCCAGTTATTTACTCAGAATTTGTGTATAACATAGGTAGCGCGTGCAGAGTTTTGGTGCGCTAATAAGGCAAAATTTCGTCGTAAAAATGGCCAAGCCCAGAAACGGGTCGGCCCGTTCCGGGCCCGAAAAGTTTGGTCCGGCCCAAGCTTTTTCAGTTTCGCGCCCGTCCCGGGCCCGACTCGAGCCCTATATTTTCGGTCCGGCCGGGCCCGCGGCCCATTCCGATCTCTGCGGCCCTTCTAATTGCATGTTTATTTTACCGGGGTTATCTAGCATTGCTTTCTTGCATGCATTAATGGCTAAGATGAAATTTTGGACACGTACGGTAGGCTGTTTGTTTGCTTCATGTTGCTTACTCATCGCACACCAGAAGGAAACGATAGTACGTAGGCGAATAACATGACTGTGGCTGCTGTACGTGATAAAAGGAAAGCCACATAAACACGTTGCTCATGATTGCTCGATCTACCTCAGACCATGAGTACACGACGTATCTCAAGATAAGAGCTATGTTAAAACGTCTTTATATATTGTCTATTGCGTTCCGCAGCCGCTTGAGCGAAAACGACAGCAGTCGCATTCTCGCTTTTGATGTTCGGGGCTCTGTGGCTGCGTGCGAACGGACTTCGCTGCTATCAAGGTACGCGCTGAAGAGAAGTTTCCAGTCCGGCTACGACGCCGGGTAACATGTTCAGCGAGCGTGTTACTTTTAGAGCTTTAACTGACGCAAAATGTGTCGGGCTTTCGAAGAAAGTTCACGTTGCGATGGTACTTAGGTATTTTTGGTTGCCTTTCATAATCACTTAGCGCGAGAATAGTCGTTCACACGGCTCTGCGCACCTCCTAGTCAGGCCTTGCCTTCAGAAGAGAGCGGGAAGGCAAAAGGCTACAAGTGAGGACATGAACCCAAGGCACATGAAAGGATCAAAATAAAGGGTGGATTTTTTTGGGATGTCCACTACCGAAAACAAGAGAGAGCATTTTCTTTAGGAAGTTTGAACGATGGCGTTCCGGATGGTGCGTACAATCAGACAACGTGCTCGCCTGAAGTCAACTACTGTCTGCTTTTTCGTCACGCTCACGTCTTTCGCGGGTTATCGTACCGGTACGCTCGATACAACACCTAGGCCGGTGCTGTGGTGTAACTCGTAAACTGAGTAGTGATAAAACAAGTAACGATCGAATGAATAAAGGTAAGAAGCGGAATTATGTAAAAAAACATCTGGCTCCCAGGTCACGTTTTATATCTGTCAGTCACCATAAGTCCACTTTCGGCGGTGTTTTTAGAACTATCTCGGTTAGTTAAGCATTGTTCATTCGTGTTGTACAGTTCTTTACGGTGCACGCTCTTAAAAACGTAAAACTGTTTCATTCAAAAACCCATAGATACTGAAAATTATACTGGTTGCTCGTCTGGCATTGAAGGAAAATAGATACGTTGACGGCGATCGTTGTAGCCGCTGCAGCGCTCCGTCTAGGAACTTTCCTGAAAGTGCGTGCACTAACAAAGGCATACCGTAAAAGCTCTAATATAAGACGCCCGTCTTCTAATTTTCGATGGTCAAATTTTCGAGGTTTTGGTGAAAGTCGAAAAGGGTCCCCCCTATGGATTAATCACAATTTTTCGAAATTTTGGTGACAAAAAGTTCTCGTCTAGAATGAATAGTTATGGCCTAAAAAGTATTCTAAACACGTCTCTGGGACAAGTCAACTTTGAAATTTTTGGCGCCCGTCTTCTATTAGGGGCCGTCTTATATTAGAACACGTCTTATATTAGAGCTTTTACAGTAATTCGACTCCCGGGGATGGTCGTGTGCTGCTGGCGCTACTGCGAAACACCCACAGATTTCATGCGTTTCCCCCACAGATTTTGCGTACCCCACAGATTTGCAGCGTTTCCCCCACAGATTTCAAACCCCCACAGATTTCATGCGTTTCCCCCACAGATTCCAAAAACTCACTAATTCCTAAGCCTACGCCCTAATCAAACAGCACTAAGCACTAAGCCTAAGCCTAGGCGTTCCTAGCCGGGTGAATGTTAAAATAGCGGATTTTTAAAATCTGTGGGGGAAACGCATGAAATCTGTGGGGTTTTGAAATCTGTGGGGGAAACGCTGCAAATCTGTGGGGGAAACGCTGCAAAATAGTGGGGCTTTGAAATCTGTGGGGGAAACGCATGAAATCTGTGGGGTTTTGAAATCTGTGGGGGAAACGCTGCAAATCTGTGGGGTCTTGAAATCTGTGGGGGAATCGCTGCAAATTAGTGGGTGAAAACGCTATTTTGCCTGTGCTGCTGCGCCACCGATAACTGTAACTACAAGGACGACTCCTGCCTCGAATCCGTCAACAGTGTTAAGCCACAGCATAGACGTGCAGATTTTGTCCAACATGAAGTCGAGTCAGTTATGCACCTAGTCGGCATTGCACTGTCGCTGAGCAAAGGAAAAAAGCAAAAGAGTTGCCAACAACTTAACCGCGGTCATACACTCATTCAATGAAGACAGCAAAAGCGCCGCAGAGGGCAAGCTGAAACATCGACAATGTATAACCTCCAGATCCGGCAGGGACTCCACCAGTCGTAGTTCTGCGGCCAGTATTCTTAGTTCTTTTCGAGGCAATATTTCCCTTGTAATGCAAAATGTTTAGGAAATCCCAACAGAGCGTTTAACGAAGCTCTCTGTCCGACGGCTCTGTGCCTCTCATGGACCGGTACATTCGTTGCATGTCTGCTTCTTACCGTTAGCGCACTATTCGTCTGCCTTCTTCCCATCGTCGGCAAGAAGCAACATTATAATGCTCCCGCGATTAAGGATTACGAAGCCGAGAAACCGTACCCGATGACGCCTTTGAATCACAACTGAGTACTATTGGCTGATCCGAACATATTAAAGATCATGCAATGAGGTTTTAACGTGGTAACGGTAGTTTATACTCACTTGAGGATTTCGCCCTTCTTCCTTTCTGCCGAAGCGCTAAGATCACCTAGCAAGCACATGATTTACTTACGGCCTGTCATAAACTTCAGAGACTGAGCTAGCCTACTCCCTTAGTCACTCAGGGATAAATAAGGACCTGTTTTGTAGGATAAACTAAACCGTCCCGTCCTCATCGAAGGAACTGCGCTTTATTTTCGTAAGTTGAGCGTAGACTAAGATTAAGACCGTGGCTTAGTGCTGCCTTCGCGTTTTTCCTGGCGTAGTACAAAACCTAATTAAGTCTTTACTTCTGGATAATCGGGATCAGTTTCTTGTTTTTGGAACTTAAGCTGAACTTTCTTCAAGTATAGCAATTCATGGTGCCTAAAAAGTCCCCTCGAATGAATGCATGCTCCAAGACATCGCATATACATGCGCTTTTGTGAGATCGTCCATAATTACGGATTTTTTGAGGCTTTATTTTGACCCGTGCCACGCGGCCGTTCCGTGGCACGGCCGTTCCTTGCTAAGGCCGCCCTGGCACGGCACAGAGCCCGGCACGGGGGGGGGGGAGTCTAGGACGAAACGGGGGAACGGCACGGGGGTATAAGGCCAGGACGGAACGGGGGTGTACCCGCTAACTATTACTTCCTATGCCTTTTAGCGAAAGAAATCCTTCGAAGCGACGGCCTACTAAATGAGAGCGCCGCGGAAACATGGAAGAATTCCGGCGTCGACTACAACGTACCGATCGAAGAAAAGCTCTATCAAATTCGGCAAAGCATCATGCACTTCACGAAGGACCTCGACGCGTTCGAGAAACATTTTATAGTACCGTAAGGCAGGTACCAAACTTAGGCGCCGCCACCATCAAAGAGCCCCTGAAGCGTCTTTACCGCAAGCGACATGCCACGCTGCAGCTTCGACGAACACGCCAAAGAAGCTTACCCGCTGCACACTCAAAGCAGCTGTTTACACGAGCTCAACGTTAGAGCAAGATGCTTAAAATAACCCGGCAGTGTGCACTGCAGACGTGACTCGAATGGCCGGATACGTTCAGAATTCTGATTGCGACCGTTTTATTGAGAATTATGATGTTTCTCCTTTTATTGTCAATGGGAAAGCCGTCAGAATTCGGAAATCCGAATCGATAAAAGTGGACGAGTGGAATAGTGCCCAGTGGACTGGAGGCTCAATAAGGCAATGCCAGCCGCTAGCGAAACCAGCGAAATTAAACAAAGCAGTGGAAACTAGCGTTGGCGGTGCATAGCGGCGCGCTGTTTTACCTAGCGCTAAATATCGAAATCCCGAGCAGTTAATGGACGAGCGGGCGGAGAGCAATAGTGACTTTAAGCAACTTTAAAATTAGCACGTTTCATAGCCCATGGAACCAAAAAAACTAGAGCTGTGAATGCCCTGTGTATTTCGTCCGGGTCCTCTATAGTTCTGTTAAGAAGCCTTTTCTCGAATCCGATGTTTTCCGGGCGGTAGTCTAGATCTTCCGCATTCGAAAGAGATAATAATCTCAGTGATTGCGGCAGCTGCAAAGTTGTGTACGAAACGCATTATTTGCCTGACAAACTAAATTAATGACGGAGCAACGAATTGTTTATTCTTTACGGGGCTGTGAGGTTTCGCATGGGCCTATTTAAACGGTACATGACGTCTAACAACGTCTACTCATTCGTCATTTATAGCTTTCGCTTGTCTTTATTACCACAGTTTCGACAGTAATGTTGCCGACTGAAATCTTCGCCGACTCCGTTGCATTCTTCCGCCTCTACGACTTGCGCGCGCTCGTGATTACGAATGCGCGTTGTTTTTCGCTTGCTGTCAAAGAGGCCAACAGGATTCGATTTGAGGAATTCCCGAACCTTCACTTCACTCTTGAGCGGAACTCGATCCTTACCCGACGGACTGGCACGCAACAGGATGAACTCGGTATTCACCCCGTACAAGCCAAAGTCAAGCTGACCTTCCCGAGTGAGAGGGATACGGTTAGATTCGTCGCCGAGGCCTTCCCTAACTGCGACTTCGAGGACGTAGCCATTTCATCTTTGCTAAGCCAGGCCGCTTTGAAGTCTATAGGTCGAATCGCGCATTCCGTCGACATTCTGGGGGCTCTTCGTACTCCTTTCAGTATGTGTCACGAAGAGTCGATCAAACTTTTCCAAAAGTTTCGAAAAGTCAAGGTATTCTCTTCATCGTATAGCTCTCTTAAGCACGTACCTCTTTCGTTTGAAATACTGTGGTGCTCAATTCGGTCTTCTTTAGACATTGCAACTCGAACGGCAAGTAAGCTACGTCAAAATACATGAAGTCGCAACTCTCTGTCGTAGAAGTGGCGTCCGGGAGCTGCAGTACTACCACAGCCACAAGGACAACGCACTCAGGAAAATGGCATTCTCTTGCGGGTTCGTCGCTATGAGCGTTTAAAATCGGTTTTGAGCGTTCTTGATTACGAACGTACATGTTTGCTGTACACACCAATTAAGGGACTTTTCAACTCGAAAAAAGGGAATGCTGGTGCTCATCGACAGTGGACGAATGGGCCAAGGCCTTTCATGTTGATTAGACAACTGGTCCGTGCCGGGAGTCCAGGATGCTACATAACGACATCGTGGCTGCTTCGCCTGCATGAAAGTGGACATGTCTTCCAAGGCCTTTTTTCCTATGTTCTTAAGAAACCGATATGACTATAAAATAACTTGACGAATTTGTTGCGAACGTCAAAGGGGGCGATGGAGGTCCAACTTTGCTCTCCTGTTTCCAAGACGAGAGTTGTCCAGAGGTTGTTGTGTGCCCCTTTCGTGCGTTCTGACGGATATCCACATGGCATTCGTTAAATATCAAGTAAGATGCAGCATCGAATTTTCAAATTCCAAAATCATCGTGTACTTCACCTGCCTGTCTTGGCCGCAGTACGATTCTACTGTGCGTTTAGAAGACTAGCGATGAGTTGAAGCAAGCGCACCTACGCCACCGTCAAGAGCCGTTGACGCGTCTTTGCCGCAAGCGACAGGCAACGCTGCAGCTTCGAAGGATGCGCCAAAGAAGCTTAGTCGCTGAGCACTCAAAGCAGCTGTTTACTCGAGTTGTACATTAAAGCAATAATATTCACAATACACCCGCAGTGTACACGTAGGCTACTCATCTACGCCAAACGCCTTGTAGTAGTTTGGGTCCGGTGTTTTGGGTCCCGGCATAAAAGCAACAATTATGGCGAAAAATTACAAAAATTGCGGTTTTCGTGGTTCCTAAGCCAAATTCACACAGCCTAAGCCCTAGCCTAATCTTAAGCGTGGACGATGGCTGCTCAATAGGAACTAAGCTGGGCCACATGACACGCACAGATGACGTGGCAATGGGTCGAAGTTGGCAGACCGACAAACAGCGGGCGGTAGCAACCGTCATGTCGATAGGGCTTCTTCGTCAACAACAACGGCATTAAACGGACACGAACTGCAGCGGATTAGAGCTACATTTAGCTTAGGACAGGGCAATGTTTTTGCTGTGACCCAAGAATGGTTTAGGGTGGCTTAAACACAAAGCCGACAAGAAGCGAATGTGCTGAAAGCATCAACACGTGTGCTGATGTAGTAGCGCATCCGCGTAGTGCAGACAGCTTTGCTGATAGTGACGTGTATGCCTGAAATTTGTTTTGAATCCTCACCTGATTCCTCGCTGGTGAGAACCCTAAAGTGGACGCAGTTAGTGTTAGTGTGATTCGCATTTTGGTTTTGTTGCAGCTAATACTTGTTTTCCCCCAACTGAACTTCGTTCAGCCGATACTTTTCTGTAAACCTGACGCATGCTATGGACGCTTCCCAAATCTGACGTCAGCGTCAGCAGTCGGACTGTCATATACAAGTAGCAGCGCTTAAATGTCAATACCAAATCAAACGTAGCATATAATAAGGTATTCCATTTCGAAAATCATCATGTGAGTTCCACCTGCCGCCATGGCCAAAGGTTACGCTCCACGAGAAACTTCCGCGTTTACAATTCTGATCACTCAAAGCACCGCGATAACAAATGTGTGAATGCGGATTCCCGTAACGGACCTGCATTAGACCCTGCAGCAGGTGGTTCTTTGGAGGCTACATGGCGGTTCATTCTGAGTGCTTACCTAAATGCATTAACACAGCATACTCAGAAAGGAGCATACAAGTGAACAGCCGTTTCATAGAGATCTTTGTGCGCGTATGTAAACAAAATATTTAGGTAAAAATTCGCTAAAGTTGGAGCCAATTAGTCGGCCAGTTTACCTAGTCGCTGATATTATGGTTCTTGTTCAGAACGCAAGATCTGGAAGAAAAGCTGTATTTTCAGAATACGAAAATCATAATCCGGCATAACTTTGTACCGACGCCTAGTGATCGTCGGAGTACAACCGGCCCAGCTTGACCCATGGTCCTGGGTCGGCGCCACTCGCAGTTTTAACTTAAACACCTCACGAGACGAGAAGCACTATGTGAAATAGTTAGCCGCTAGGCGCCGACGAGCCAATTCTTTTACGCTGCTTACGAAAATTGGACAATTCACTAGTGTCCCCTGTAATGTCCCATTCCGTTTAACGCACCATCAAGACAACGTGTCGTTTTTTAGGTTCCATCTGCGCGCATTGGCCAAAGGTGTTTCAGGCGTAGCTTCCGCATGAATCGACGTGGCTGCGAACGCGGATTCCCGTAAGGTCCCTCAGGCAGCATGGGCTTTGTAGAGGCTACATTGTGGTTCATTCTGAGTGCTCGCCCAAATGCATTAACACGACATACTCAGAAAGGAACTTGCGAATAGCAGCGGTTTCGCTGAGATCTCTGTGCGCGTTTGCGAACGACATTTGATTAGTCAATTCCGGGAAGAAACAAAACGTCGTAAATGCTTCACGCGCGAGCTTCTCATAAAAGTCGCTGCGAGCAAATTAGGCAGCGGCAGGTGGTTGTGCTGATTGCGTCGAAGTCGTAGCTCATTCTCGGCACGCGAAACGGTGATTTTCTCCTGCTGCCGTAGGCTTTCCCGCGCGAACAGTTGACCTTGGTATTGACCCTCGGTAGAGCTCCGATGACTACCTCAACTTCAGCGACGACGACCATTCCAGCGACAACAAGTGCCCCGATTAAAGAGCCCGTCACGGCGGATCCGGCCTTGAGAATCGCCGGCGCTACTAGCTATGCATTACTCAGTCTTCTTTCCGTGCTGCTCAATGCCTTGCTGATTGTCATCTTCATCAAGGTAGTGTTTGTCAGAGCAGGAGAGAGCCGGTTCGAGCCAAAACCACTTGAAATCGTCCTCAACTTTTGGTGGAGGTAAAAAGTGCGGAAGTGAGGACTAGCGAATCGTCTTAGCTAAGCCTACCGAAATTCTCCTACCAGACCTGCTGCGAGGATGAGGCTCAGGCTGTCCACGCGACCGTTTTAAGTCCCACCATCTTACAAATTTGTTAAGCATCGGAAGCAGTATGCGAAAGCAACTTTCTACATACTCACCTGGCAGCTCATAGCGGGCGACGTCGGCACACAGCTCATGCAGCTCATCATTGCGGTCCCGATCACATACACAGCGATACCGGTGAGTAGCTACTCCGCGGGCGGCGCACAATTCCATTCCACCCATTTGTTCATTTTTTCTTAGTCACCTAAAATCAACTTCGGAGAAAGCCTGATGTGAAAAAGGTTTATGGTCGGTGGCCTAAGAAAGTTTCCTAAATTCGGCAACCTCGCCGCTAATTGCCCGTTTTTAAGGTCTTCGGAGAAGCAACTCTTCTTCACGTGATCGCCGCATTCGACACCACGTTCTACTACTCAACGCTGCTCTTCTCCATCCTGATGACGCTGAATAGGGTGGCTATTTTTCTATGGCCCAGTGTGCATCGGACGCTGTTCGCGATGCCCAACTTGTACAGGTAAGAACCACCTCTTCTACTGGTTTTTAAGGCCAGCTGGCATGAGCACATATTTTTGCGGTCACCAAAAAAATTGTAAAATTTCATGAAGAAACGGATACGGAACCTACAAAAAAAACAAAATGGCATACCCATGCAGTTTCGACAAACGCACTAATTGTTACAATCGAATCAGAAACCAAAACGAAAAGCGTAGGCCTACCCGTCTGATCAGTACCATCGACTCACTTCCTTGACTTGAAGCCTCTGCTTAGGACCATCGCGGGTTGGTGGGTTCTCACCGTATGCGTCACCATCCTCATGAACGCTTCTGGATGCTACAAGACATTCGCCATAAATGGTAAGGTCATGACTACGCCGGAGAAACATGTCGGGTTCTAGGATTCTACCTCTACCACGACTGTCGGACGCCTCTGTCGAAGACCGTGTACAGTGTAAGGATAGCATCCAACTCAAACTCGTTAAAATCAGTTTCCGCTTTAGGTGCTCTATGTGTTTACAACGTACGCGCCGGTTGCGATGATTCTGGCGTACGGAGCCATCTTCGCCTACTTAAGGGGGCTCACGACGGCCCAGGCAAGCATGTCCGGTAATTATGGCGACGAGACGAACCGAAAGCGACGGCAAGAACAACGGCTGCTATTCCAGGTATGTTCTCGCATTTTAAGAGAGGATGGCTAGCAGGTTCCGTTCTGGTTATAGCAGATGCGGATAATCCAGTACTGACGAGTTTCGTACCTTACTGACTTCTCTCGGCACTACGTGCCGTACCGTACTTCGTGCCGTACCGACCCCTCATGTACTCCGTGCCGTAGTGACGCCCTCCGTACCTGCTCCCTGCCGTACTGACCCGTCCGTAGCGTACTACCGTACTGGGATGAGCAAAAATACAGTGCCGTTCACACGTGCCGTACCCCGCGCTGTTCTAACTCCTCCCGTACGTGCTGCGTACTGTAATAAGGCAGATTGGTACGGCACGGGGTAACTCGCATGACGCCTGGCTTTGGTATAGTTGTTCTGAAAAGTCGGTAAAACATTTGTTCGTGTCAGGTAAGATAGCGACCGGCGGGTCCTTCTGATCTCACGATCTTTTCAGTGCCTGGTTTGCTCGCTTATACTTCGAAATTCAACTACTCGTACGTTTTTTGTAGAGCTTCCTCATTTGCGGTTCGCTGGAGATCCAGAACCTTGCGTTCAACTTCCTTCCCATGCTCGGCTTCACGGGCCAGTGGGAGTTCGTGGTGAACTTCGTCGCCAACTGGATCAGCATCGTGAACAACACGATGACGCCCATCGTCATGTTCACCTTCAACCGGGACGTGCAGATGCGCCTGCGGGAGATGCTCGGCATGGGCACGAGGAAGATCGTGCAGGACGCGACGACAGTCTCCGTCGTCCCGTCCTCCACGACGGCAACGACAAGCGCTCGTTCCTCCGTGGTTAACCTCCGATAATTAGGCGCTAACGGTGACGGACGAATAAAGTTTAGTTTCGTACATTCGTGGACCAGAGAGTCTTATGAACATATTAATGTTCGTAAGACTGAACATTAATATGTTAGCAGCTGCAGATTCACTCGGCAAAGAAAGTTCAATAGTGACGTGGGTTTAAAAACCTCGTATTTCCTATTAAATTTGTTCTATTCGGATGCCGTTAAGACTTGCAAAAAGGCAGTCGGCTAGAAAAGTCGTCGTTACTGAAAGTTCTCGCGAGCTCTGTCCCGTCGGTCCTTACGCTCATCATAATCTACTATTATTGCTCTCATAAGCGGGGAACGGTACAGTTTTCCCTTACCATACCTTATCCTACAGAGTAACTGCGATCTTGACCTATAGCGCTTTGTGCAGTTCGTCAAACTCTAAAAGTATTGCTCACACGTTGGCAGCTAGAGACCGCGGGACTCGTTGAAACGCAAGGAAGTAAATAGTAGTGGTAAGGAGAAGTAGTTATCTATCTGACTGAGAAAAAGAGCAAGTAATAACAACAACCATAGTGTTCCTTTGTGATTCACAAATCGGTTATTGACTTCAGAAATACGGAGCTTGTTCTTGTTGGACTCGGCCTTCAGAATGTGCAGAACGGTCGACGCTCGTAGGCAGCAATTTTGGATGGACACTCGTTTCGTTCCTGTTGATTCAAGCAGCCGGAGGAAGTCGGTGTCGACGAGCTCACGGAAGTCCAGGAATTTAAAAGAGACCTCTTTCACGTGCGAAGGACAAATGGCGTCCATAAGGTGGCCCATTGTTCCGGAGAAATGCTGACGGTCGGGAACGATGCGTCTCTGATCGTGAGGTTCTTGATGTGTGAACGACGGATAACGCTGCGCAGTTCCTCGAAAGCAGCGGAGCGATCCTGTCCCATGTAGACGCGGTTCTCAACGCCTTTGCTCGTCGTCGTAACAACCGACAGGCTGCTCCAAACAAGGCTAACGTCGTCGAACTGCGGCAACGTCTCGCTGTCGCTCCAACCTTTTGTTGGGCTGCAGAGGGCCTTCAGAGACTCGATCATCCCTAAAATGAGAAGTCTCGTAATTTAATAAGTACAACATTCGTTATCGTATCGTCTGTTTATCTCGTTTGTAAGGGCAACGATCATATTTTGGGCAAACAATTTGGGAACGATCGTCTCAAAGGAAGGCTTGACTGAAAGTAGGCCGCCGCAAGAGCCTCCAAAGCGGGTTCAAATGCTTTCGATCAATTTTTACTATATGAATTTGAAATTTGAGAACTTTTCCATGCGAACCGACAAACATTTAGCGCGTGGCGGAATAAAGAGTATTTATCGGAGACGGACGGCCCCTTGTCGAACCTTCTTTGCATACTTTCACCAGGAGCGCAGAAATACAGGTTCAAATAGGAAGTTTGCTTACCCGCGAACTGGAAGGCTTTCGGCAGGCCCTACAGATGAAACCCGTGCGCATCGGAATGGACATTTTACGTCGACCGTAGCGTCATGGGAGTTGCCGGTGAGCAAGCGCTTCAAGCACGCTGCGCACAGCGAGTGTCCGCAAGCGGGAAGCACGACGGGATCCGTCAGCACGTGGAGGCAAATGGGGCACTCGAGGTCCTTCAACAGCGAAGACGCATCCATCACGTCTCAGTTAGCGTCGCGATGTATAAACTTTGTCAGCTTGTCGGCTCTTGTTGTGTGGCATTTTATACTTGCCACTTCATCCCGTTCGAAGCGTGATACGGCTGCTGTACTGCAAACTTTGCTTCAAGTTCGTTAGTGACCAAAGCCTGACGAACGAACACGTTTGTTCACTGTTAACTTTTACGCGAGCATGGACTACTGTGCGGAATACACTGATGACAGAGAAGCGTGCACAACGTTTCAGTACTCAACACATTTTTGAACCCAAGTATGTCGTCCTTAAACAGCGGGTCGAAAAGCTCGAGGCCACAGTAGCCAAGGTACTGACCGAACAGAATGCGCAGGCTGAACGCGGTAGCGCAACTGAAGAGGGGTTAGAGTCCATCAAGACGGGCTATTTTCACCTGTTTGGCTGTTAAACTTAGCCAGGTTTTCGCTGAAACTGTATGCCTACCACTTGAGCTGGACGCCTTTGCATTCAAATCCGGAGCCGACTCCAAAATTTAAAATAGATCCCAGTTACCGATTCCGATTCTAAAGCATGAAAGCATGGCCCACTGTCCGCTTCCATGCCAATTCTGAGTCCAGTTCTAGAGATGCACCAGCTAGCTTTTTTGTGCAAGCCGTTTGAAACGCACTCAAAAGGCGACTCGAAAGTGGGAGGTTTACCGTATTTCTTCGAATAGAGCCCCTGGGGCTATATCTTTCGTAAGGCATTTTCTCAGACAAAAAACAAATTTTGAAAATTATTTTAAATTTTATTTGTCATCAGGAAGACTCGATCGCTGTTTTAAAATTCTCATTTTATCGTTATCTATCCAAATATGGCCTTAGATTTGAAGTTCGCATACCCTAGATGGGTATCTAGAATCTTCGCGGTGGGGCTCTATTCGAGGAGGGGCTATATTCGAAGAAATACGGTATGCTTTAAATGCTGGGAAAGGAGCTTCTACCACGCGTTTCTGGTCATGTTTGTCAGCTTGCGCTCATGAACGCAATCTCCAAGAATCGGCGGAAAGCGCTCTTTGGAGGTTCCGATTACCAGTGACGTTTCCGGTTTCCGCCCAGGACGGCGGTGGTTGTGAGTAAAACGAATCTACAAAATTCAGAACGCACGACTTCTGACTTGTGCATCGCACAGGCGTTCTTCCACGTCAGCGTCGAAACGGAGCCACTTTCAGCAAAACGACAAGAACATTAAAACTTTGCGCCTTTTCCATAAATATTTAACAAGTGGATCGCATTCTGTCACATCACGCGCCCTACACCGGCCTAAATGGCTTTTACAAAATCTCTTTCCTTTGTCAAATTCGCCATTTGGGCGTGTGAAGGTCGGTCGAAGATGCTTCGCCTCTCGGTGCTCTTGCTGTTTCATAGCTTTGTGTCCGAAGCCTCTAACGATGAGTTTGCTTGCGGTACGCCGAAGCACACTCTGGCCGGCGTCGCCAAACTGGTAAGCACTAGGACAGCCAGCATACAAGCAGATCGTCATATTGTCAGACCAGCGGCCAAGTTGTCCGCATGATTTGGAAGTGACCATACAAATGAAAGAGGTCTTTTTGTATGCTATTTGTACTTTGTATTTTATTGCTACGTAAACGCATGAAATGCATACATGGTAGCACAGGAGAAACCACATAAAGAGGACAATCCATGTGAGTGAGTTCAAAACAGAATGTTAAACGAAATAAGTCAATAGAACGTCGGGCTGAATAAGTGTGGGGTTGAGGGATTGCACAAAGGTAGCGAAGGTATCAGGATTTGCATTGTTGTTGAGAGAGACGGTTGTGCTTTTCGGGAAGCAGGAGTGAATGAGGCTTGAACATTGCACGGGCATGAGGACGAGGATTACGCCTGTGAGGGATCTGAAACATAATGACATCATTAAGATCATAGTCACCACTGAGCAGCTTGAAGGTGGTAAGGAGGGTGAGTACTCTGCGGTATTGTAGAGACTATCCTTAAAAACTTGAGGCCGCGTATGGCATACGGCATACGCCTACATGCAGTCCATGCGCAAATGATGGCAAACATTATGATTGTGTGAACAACGTTGACAACTCAGTGTCCAACCCGCGTGCCTACTGACATGAGACATTTTAAAATCGATTACCCGCTGAATATGCACTCCTCGGTAGCGATGCTGACTGCACGAACCGCAACCGACACATCAGGCGAAAACTAACCGTTAACCGTTAACTCAAGCACTTTAGCGCAGCGGCGGCGCTCGTCCCGGCCAGGACACGAGCCCGATCGAGTTCCCGTGGATCGTGCAACTCCTCTACGCCTCCGACGGTAATCGCCAGTGCGCCGGCTCGCTCATCAGCGACCGACACGTGCTGACGGCAAGACGATGCGTGGACAGATCGGGCCCGAATGAGCGCAGCGACGCCGTACTTGAGGCTAAGGACATCAGCGTGCTCTACGGAACCCGACAGTCAGTAGAGCCTTATATAAGGGTAGCTTGCAACGAAAATAATTTCAGTAAATATGGTGGCATGATGAACGTGAAGGCGGTTCGAACGTACGACGCAAAGCTCAAGAAAGGCGCCGCTGCAGACTTGGCAGTTCTAGAGGTACAGGAAGTAGAAGCCAGCTAAGAGTACTCGTTCACTTTAGCTCGAGAAGGCAGTGGAGTTCTCTGACGTCGCTCGCCCGATCTGCTTGGCAAACGAATTCGACGAGAATACCCAGCACACCGTGTTCGGCCTACACTTCGGGGAGAAAAAGCGACCGGATGACGAAGAGGTGACTCGCCATTTGTACTTCGACGTGCTCTTCGCCGCGGATAGGAAGAATTGCGAGTAAAGGCCGCACTTAAGTTTGTCCATGTTATCTATCATCATACAGAGAGTCGCTTGGCCACCGCTTCCACAAGGACGAGTTCTGCGTCAGCAAGAGGAACAAGGTTTTCATTGAAGGCATTCACACAGGGGCTCCGATAATGACTCCAAACAACGATGGCGGACGCTGGGTGCAAGTCGGCATATCACTGGAAGCGAGCAAAGAAAACAACTATGGTAATGCGACAATGCGTAACTGGTCTGCAAATACGCACTTTGCTGTCATACATCATTTTGCAGGCTCGGCGACGCGCATCGACCTTTACGACGAGGTCATTCAAGAGTTGACGCACTGCTACATCAACGGTTCTGGAGTGGACAGCCGCCCGGCGGGACAGAAGAAGTGTCAACCCAAGGCGACCACTAAGAAGCCAATGACACCTTCCACAACGACTCCAAGAAAGACGACGCCTTCCACGACAACTACGACAACGGCGCATTCCACGAGGACTACAAGCACGACTACGACGCCATCTACGACGACTACAACTGTGCAACCGGGAAAGTCAAAGCTGATCCCTAGCGGAGTGAAGAAAGCTAACTTCAAGGCCGCGGAAGAAGCCTGCCTGGCGCTGCACGGTACTCTGCCTCGCGCAAAGAACGATCGCGAACGCCGACGCATTAAAGGTTTCGTTGTCAACTACAGCTACACTACACTACAGAAAAAATAATCAGACATTTAGTACTTTACATAAGTTGAAAAAACCAAAACAGAGGGCCTCTTCGGACAGCATAGTATGTCAGTTTTAGAGGAAATCCCGGTAGAAGTCGGACCCGTTGACAACTGGGTATGGCTACTGAACGTCGACCCACGGGACAGATCCGATCTCTCGCAACACGGATATGTTCACTGTTATGCACTAAACCGCATAGACGGGGAAGTCGAGGAACTCGTCTGCGAAGAAGAACACGCGGTCGTGTGCGAGGTCTCCGCGATGGAGGGCATCTGTGACAAAGACGGAGAAGTCTACTACAAGGACGAGAAGGACGACGCTTACTGCTACAAGGTTGAGTTCGAATCACTGGACCGGCTTAGGGAGGCCAAACTTAAAATAATCGCCGGCTATGCTAACTAAACAAAACGAATGTTCAGATAGTTTATGAGTCGATCGACGAGCCGGTGAGAGAAATCGATGAGGGAGACATTGTGCATGCATGCAAAAGCGCCGATGCTGGAGAACCTGGCTTTGTTCACAGCCCGCAGGAGAACCACCTTGTTGGTAAGACGTCACTAGAAAGCACAGGGAAACCAGGAAAGTTCTTTAGAACTCATGTGATTCAAGGAAAAATTTGAAATCTTTTTAAGAAAAAAAGCAGAAATAGCAATTTTTAACAAAAAACTCCCATTTTTGATTACGAACACGAGCTATGTGCTACACGTTGCCCATAACACTGTCGATTTTTATCGTTTTTGTTGAAAGATAGCGCAATTGGGGCGAATTTTCAACTTCAGTACGGTGCGGCATGCGGTACGGGTGGTCAATGTCTCTCTAGTTAGCAGTCATGACCGGAGGGAGTACTTTCTGTGAAACCCCGGCTATCGTCGCTGCATGCGGGTTAGCGCACGCGAGAGGCTAAAAAGTACGCGTCTGAAGCCGATAGGTTCTCTTCGTGTTTTAGCCATTATGTTCCGTGGAAAGTACGAGGCGGACAACAGGTACGTGTGTCTTCGCCTGGGAGTTTTCTTCGACGAGTCCGACGGGGAAATCTCCCTCCGTCAAGTGGTCGACGGCTCGGCTTTTGACTTTGGAGCGCAGCCGAATGGCACGGTGCCAAAGTGCGGCAGCGATCCCGGCTATCCGTGGTGCAATGGCGAGCCGAACTGCCAAGGAGACGAGACGTCCTTGGTACATATGGCCTACCTAAACGATGGAGAGACGCAACTTGGCCGTGACTGCTGGGACGACAGTGAACCGAAGAGCTGCTCCGTGGTCTGCAAGAGGAAACTGAATTAGCGCTTCTTTCTCATAGTTTATCGGGAAAATAAAGCGGCAACTCCGCGTTATGTGGATCTAAGTAAAGAATTTCCGAGATAGTACTTACGCTGTGTACTGTGGCGTGAACTGCCGTCATGCACCATCGAACTCGCATGCTGATCTTGTCCGTTTCGGCCACGCCGAATTAATCGCCATAGTTTAATCGAATTATTCGCCACCGGACTGACCCCATGCGCCACACTTAAACTACTCAGTTATCTATGTTGACTGACTAAGTTCCTCGAAGCCACTCGAAGAATAGGAGATTACCAAGTTCTCTAGTTCAAGGAATGTGCAAAGGGCTTAGCGGTTTGTCCCCTAGGCCAAACGGGTTGCCCGATCGCTGCTTATTCTTGGGTTAGCGTCCTAAGCTAGGCGCCCACCACGGTTTTACTGAAGTGCTAACTCCATCGAAAAAGTCCACGATCACCGGTTTATCGACAGACGAGCCGGTGAAAGAACCAAAGATGAAGACGCGGTGGACGCAGGCACCACAAACGTGGCCAGTGTTCACGTCCCGCAGCTCACTCCCTCGTCGAGAAGGCGTCATTAGAACGCAGCCCACCGGGAAAGTAGTAGAATATTCCAAAGACACTGAGGTTTATGAAATACACCTTTTGTCCCGGCCGGGAATATATTTCCTGCTCGCTGCCTATTCCTCAACCCGCCCTTCCCCGTCAGGTTTGTGTTCTCTGGGTTGCGAATTAAACGCACGTCTGGTGCCAAAATGTACCGTCTCGAAATGTTACAGCCCTTCTGTTTCGCGCAAAGTACAAGGTCAACAAGCAAGCATGTGTTCGTCTGGGTGTCTTCTTCGACGAATCGAGCGGGGACTCTTCGCTGCGTCAAGTGATCGACGGCTCCGCCTTTGACTTTGGGGCGCAGCCAAATGGCACCGTACCGAAGTGCGGCAGCACACCCGGATATCCGTGGTGCAAAGGCGAGCCGAACTGCGCAGGGGACGAGACCTCCCTGCTACTACTCCCTGCTAACCAGAGTAACGACGACCTAGAGTGCTGGGACGACGGACTCCCTGAATACTCGTGCTCCGTGCCCTGCAAGAAGAAACTGCATTGAAATGCTTATCCGCAGTGTTATTGGGACAATAAAGGCTTAAGAGCAATGCCGCGTACAGTTCCTGTAAATGGATTTGCGAAATCGCGGTGGGCATGTTTAACTCGTTCAAGCACTGTCGTCACTAAATTTCCAATAACCAATTCGCAAACGTACAAGCATACCCTTATTGCTGTCCATCATAATTTTGGATTCACCGCGTAGTTGCTTTGCTTCCCCTTCTTTTTTTCTTTCGCGGGCTAAGACAAGTGCTGGACACGAGCGCAGTTCTCATAACTTTGCGAATCTCCTTGATAAGGGTGTTTTCGAATTACTTCCAAAGCTTACGGCAACCTGTACGCGAAAAAAGGACAGATTCGTAAACATCCTACCTCCCTCCCTCCCCCCCCCCGCTCCCCTAAACGACCGCCGTGCACACCAGACTATTTTCTGATTCTCCATGCACGAAGGTGGATGCTTTGCCTCTTGGTGCTCTTGCTGTTTCATAGCTTTGCGTCTCAAGCAACTAACGATGAGGTTGCTTGCGGTACGGCGAAGCACACTATCCCGGCTGTTGTCGCCAAAATGGTAAACGACGCCGAAATGGTAAACAAATGGTAAACTACGAAATGACGACGTGTCCCGCCCTACGAATAAGATGACCGAACTTCTGGTTGGACCTTTTCGGAACGTCGTCGTGGACTCCTCGATCTTTCATGCTGCAGCTGCCCGCGAGAAGATGGATGACTAATGGAGGCCATGCGCTTGATGCCACCGAAGAGCGTTGTCGCTCGACAGTTGATCCTTCGAGCGACCTACATTCAATGCGTTAGCAAATTGTTCGAAGTCGTGAACAGATTCAGAAATGTCCAGTTATCTTCTTTATCTGTTTAGTACTAGTTATTGTTTTGACGTGATTGCTCCCTGTCTGTTTCCACCTGGCTCGAAATTGCCCTTTCATCCGTCGGTTACTCCCCGAGAAGGGCGAGTAGCACACACTGACTAAAACGATTCTTTAGAATGGAAATGGACCTCAATGCCAGCTGGATGAACGAAAACGAACTTCTCGATGAGCGCCGTAGGAGACCCCCCTTTTTTTAAGGATCCGCCCCCCCCCCCCCCCCCTCCTAGGGAAGTAGTACAATATTTTCTAGTGCAAAAAGGCTTAAAATTACCGAAAAGAGACCTCGAGCTAAAATGCAAGAAATGTTGGAGAAAGTTACCAAGAGGGACACGAAGCTTTGCGCAAAACGTATGAAATGTGTCTGGACCCACAGGACTAGAGGGGTAGCCTGCCCGCGCTGGCATCAGTGAACGCTAACAACGGCAGTTCCAATGTCTGGGTCAAGTCAGCTCGAGAAGTCTTTACAAGAAATATTTAGAAGAATCTAATCTCTGTCGCCGGCTTAGTGACGCTTCCAAAACTCCGCAAGCTTCCCAGTGCCCCTCAAGCTCCATGCTTGTGTAGCACATGCGTCGGAGACCACACCGATTCTGCTTCCAGCGAGCAGTCAGGCACGGATTCGGCAGTCGATGTCGGTACGGACGCGCCGAAGACGGCTGCAGTTACCGACCAACCTCCACCGGAAACTCAGAAGCCGACCAAGCGACCACGCCGCCGTGGAGGTAAACGTCGGGCTGGAAGCCCAATATTCTCACGCAAGACGACGAAGCCGCTTACTTTCGACGCAACGAACGAGCCTGCCGCGAACGGTACTCCGAAACCGGTGTACACCAGTGATGTGCAATCTTCCCTGAGATTTTCATCTTCATCTTCCCAACATCTTCATCTTCCTGAAGATGAAGATGAAGATCTTCCCTGTTCAGAAAAGGCTATCTTCCTGGGAAGAAGTGAGATCTTCATCTTCCGGGAAGATGAAGATGAAGATTTTCCCTGTTCAGAAAAGGCAATCTTCTCGGGAAGAAGTGAGATCTTCATCTTCCAAGAAGATGAAGATGAAGATCTTCCGTTAGACAAACGCGCATTTCTTCATTTTACACTCATCTTCCGCATTCTTGTCATGCGAAGCGCCAAATACGCCCGACGCCAGAGGTGAATAATTGAGACCTTCATCTTCCGGAAGATTCATGGGGAACCAAATCTTCCTGTGAAGAAGTAAGATCTTCATCTTCCCAGAAGATGAAGATGAAGATCTTCTGAATGGCGGAAAGGCCAATCTTCCCGGGAAGAAGTGAGATCTTCATCTTCCGGGAAGATGAAGATGAAGATCTTCCGAGTTCCGGTAAGGCCAATCTTCCTGGGAAGAAGTGAGATCTTCATCTTCCGGAAGAAGGAAGATGAAGATGAAGATGCATTTTGGGGTTTGCACATCACTGGTGTACACTTCTCAACGAGATGCCACGAGTAGACGTCCTCGCAGGGATCAGCGATCGTCTACGACTGGTAGGTCGACGTAGGTCGTCGGCGTCGTCTTGCAGAATAGCCCTGTCATGCTTTATTTTTGCAGAATCGTGGGTTAAGAAAGCGCCGCGGGCTACGAACTCGGGGGGATACGGAGGCCAAGATGTCACTATCAAAGTGGTCGTCGACGTTGGCAAAGCAGCGAAGCGGAGATAACTTGCCATGTCCAGCGGAGAATGCTGTTTAGCATCACTGCGGCGTATACAGCCGAATCGTTTTGTTCCAGTGTGATTTCCCTTAAGAATTGGTTTCCGAGATTAGAATCTTGTTCTTCTTGGACATATCCTTCAGACGGTTGAGCACAAAAGACGCTCGTAGGCAGTAGTTTTGGATCGACACTTGCTTCGTGTCCTTCGACTCGAGTAAACGGAGGATGTGGGTGAGCTCTCGGAAGTCCATAAGTTTAAACGAGACTTCTTTCCACACGCAAACAGCACATGCAACATGATAATTTGTAACAATTCGGCCGGAAATTGCATTCTAAGCGCAAGGGTCTTTGTCAGTCATGCTATACAAGCAACTTTGTCTGTTGAGCGAAAGAACGAGCGGATAGGACAACAAATCGTTCATTTGAGGTTTATAAATCGGTTACACTATGGCCACATAAGATTGCGGCCGCAACGGCCGCACTCACCGCAATGCGCCGCCGCAAAAAAAGGTGGCCACATAAGCCACCGCAATGCGGCCGCATTGCGGCCGCAATTCCGGCGCCGCTTTGCGGCCGCAATGCGGTGGCGTTTCGAAAAAATTCGAAAAGTCCGCCGCAATGGCCGCCGCAACCGCAGTTTACCAAAGGGGGGACCCTTTGGATGAGGGGAAATCGACCATCACCGATCGTCTTCAAATTTTACCACGACGCCAACCCTGGCAGACGATTTACAAATATGCAAGTTATTTTCGAAAGTTCCGACTTTTTTCTCGAAGCACCCATATTGAACCATAATGTCCTATAGCGCTGTACTAATGTTTCTGTTGTGTTTCCAGCCCTTAAGAGCGTCATCGTTCATTATGCATACCCAATAATTTGATCAAAGTCATTGATTGCGGCCGCAATGGCCGCAACCACCGCAATACGGCAGCGTTGCGGTCGCAAAGCGGTGGTGTTGCGGTGGTGGTTTGATGTGGCCGGGTGGCCACATAAGCGTGCGGCGTTGCGGCAGTGCGGCGTTGCGGCCATTGCGGCCGCAATCTTATGTGGCCATAGTGTTACCCGGTTTGCGCATGTGTGCATCCCGCTCGCTATCGCATGTAAGCATGAGCCAAATCTTCGAGCTATGAAGATTTTCGAGCGACCTGCTTAGGCTGAAACCTTCCACGTTTGTTCACTTTCTGATTACCTATTGAACCAGACCAAGCTCGAACCAAGGGCAACAACGTTTTGGAGTGCGGACTAACATAGACCAGCGATTTGGCTGTAAAGGGACCGAGCTCCGTCATGCAGGCCTAAGTCAGTCACAAAATTCTTCAAAACAGGTGACTTCAGCGATACACTGCGGTTAGAAGCAGCTCTCACCAAGGCATATTTGATACGCCCTACAATGTTTACTTTTAAATAACCAAAATTTTGACACAAAAAGCTTCGTATTTCCGGCTTTTTCGGCTATGGACACTGGAAACTGCAGCAAATTTATTTATAGCAATGGTAGTCGTAATTGCACAAAAACGTGGTAGTGGCACAGGACCTTCTTTAGCAGTAGTTGCGGAATACAACCTCTGAGACCGGAGCGCAGGTGCTTTGGTCGCAGGTGACCTTGATGTGGCTAATCTAAAGAGCAGCGTAGGAACAGGACGAACGTATGCGTTCCGATCTTTGGCACTCACCAGCGACGCGTTCTTGAGCATCTGCGCGGCTAGTGCGAAAAGCTGTCCGCACTTCTGCCCCTCTATCTTCGTCGCGTTGTCCGTGTTGTCGCAGCTCCCGTACAGGCGACTGCTCGCCTGTCCATACGCGGAGCAGGTATGGGAAGGGAACAGCTTCGCGAACTCCGGCTTCAGAACGGTCGTCACCTTCATTTGCGGTGGTCTTAGACGCCACAATTGCACTGGACCATCACTAGCATAGCTCCACCACTTCCATGTGTTTTCTTCTTCTGCTACCTATGTGCTATGCCGGCCCAAACTGACGCCGCGCCTTCCGTGCTGGCCTTTCACAATCCTGTGTACCATTAGTAGGAGAAAACCTACCTGCTCGGCGAATGCGCGTTCCTCGATAGAGCCAACGCTGTTACCATTATTTATGCCGCTAACCAGTGCACCGAAGATTTGCAGGGCAGTGCCATGAACGCTGACGACAAGGACTGTGGTCAGGAAGGCGATAGCGAGAAGGTTCTGCATCTTTGGGCCTGGAGGTGACTGCAATGCGGCGAGCGTCCCTGAAGCGCCTTTATGTTATTGTGGACCAGGGGTAAAGTGTCGAACTGTACAAACAGATTTAGCATGGTAAAAGGCAGGCCATGAATGATTTCTTGTCTTGTAACCCATTTGCTTTTCATTTTTATCGATAAAGGCGCTTGACTCTCTGAACGATGTTTGCTCGCGAAAAATAGAGAAAGAGATGATGCCTACCATTGGCTTTTACAATACGAATTTCCAGACAGAAACTGTTTTATTACCGTCCAGGAAAGAGCTCCGGACCTGGGTAAAGACCGGTAACAAGACGCACGAGTCCGAAGAATCTCATTTTTGGACATGGCCGGCAAGACACGACTTGAGAAACGATACGCTAACAAAACTTAAGCAATCTCGTCTAAAAGTGGAAGCTGTGGTTTGATTAGTCACGCGTCACAGGTAGAAAACCGAATTGGCAAAATTATCGCTAAGGGACGTATTTGGTCGTATTCGGTCGCCCCACGGGAAGAGAGAGGCTTGTATAGTGCCAAGCTTAGGCCCCTCCATCTGCGTCACTACAAAATACTAATGCACTTGATTAGCGATGCCTGCTTATCAAATATCATGCTTATATTCGAGCGTAGTTTTAGTTTACCTCCCACAGTTTTCATCAAGTGTAAAGATTACGCCCCGGTGCGTAAGCTTTACATACGCACCGGGGCAGTCCACCCCGGTGCATATGGAACATCCCCACTGGGTGGAAAACGCGCGTACGCGCCCTTAGTCCGCCTTCGTCTGCTTCGGTACATCCGTTCATCGTAGAGGCTTACGGGGCGGGATATGCAAAGTGACCTTACACGTGTCGAAAACCCCGCAAAGCTGTTTGGTTAGTTGGTCGGTCATGGTTTGTACTCCCGGTCGCGGAAGGCATCACACGGCAATGTTTCACTCGCCCCACCAGTCCAAGTCAGTATTGTCCCATGGCTTGGGTCACTAAACATACTAGCTACTAAATCCCTTCGGAGTTTCAGTTTACAGTGAGTTTTCAGACAGTTATCGGGCTGTCCGGTAGCCCATTTAGCGGTGGTGTACGGCGTTCCATCGAGCACGTCTACTGGCAAGCCGCTTTGGCTGGCAGGCTTTAAAGGGTGGTGCCATGATCGTTATCATTGGATGGTGAAGGACGCTTTCGTCCTTCTTTTGGTGGCAGGCGTCAGGCTCGGGAATCTCGCCTACGCTCATGCCCGTGATCTGCTTGCCTAAAACCGAGCGGTGTCGCCGCGTACCACCGGTACTCCTTGCGTATGAAGGGGGGGGGGTCACCTCCATATAGGTGGTTCACCTTAACTTACGATGTCCGTCATGTTATTTTTTGTAAAGTTTTTTCCAAAAAAAGTTTCAGGGAAAATTCCTTCTGAGCCCGGAGAGAATCTTGGAGAACCGTCTCTTCAGTGTACTTTCAAGAAAAATTTAAATTTCGAAGTACTTCAAAAAAATCAGCGGCTCTTTGAATGTGGACTTTTAGGAGGCTTGAAGCTAGTATTCCGAAAGACCTAGCGTATGGGGCAAAAAGAACCCCGTGCCCCGCACGAACCCCTCACGGACAGACCCCTTATCAGAGTCAATACTAGGGGGCGTACCCCGTATCCGTTCCCAGTAGTAAAAAAAACTCTAGAGAGTCGCTTCCTACAATAATTGTTTTTTTAGTTCGTAGAGAAGTTTCAGTTTTTGTATAATTTAGCTCTACATTCATCGACGTTGGCATGATGCGTAGCTGGATTGTTTCTATTGCATGTGTTTTTGGATGCGAGCTCTAAAACGTCAGAAAGGTAGTAGAAAGAAGAAAGAGAAGAGACGCAGGAGCCGCGTCCGGTTAAGAGAGTGATTACGAACGAAGAGAAACTCGGAGCACACACTGCTGGAAACCGACGTACGTGCATAATGGCATTTCAAATCGTTGCTACAGCCTAATTTGGTGCTTTTTTTACCGAATTGTCGTTTTCGGAGTATGTTTTACCGAATTGTCGTTTACCGAATTGTCGTTTACCGAATTGACGTGTAGCCCCATACTGACCCATTTCCTACCGTGGTCCATGCGGTCCCCACCCGTACAGAACGGTTACTCCGTACCGATAGTACGGCAGTACGGTACGGACGTATCGGCTGTAAATTCCTGGCCAATACTTTACGTTACTTAAAAGTTTTATTATCCCCTGCTAAATGTTTGATATGATTTATTTTTATCTTGTCGTAGTTAAGAATATGAGAAGCCCTCATTCACTGTGCTACGACATTTCGCCGATTCAGAACGTTGGGTACATCGGACCAGCGCTTTAGTTCGTAGTAAGACATGAGTTGCATGCCGTATGAATGGTCGCATGCCCGTCAGGCTGCCGTATGAGGTAGGTTATTGTGTGGGGGGTGGGGCAAAATGAAACATGAAGGGCCACCGAACATGGGCGGGGCGGAGGGGGGGGGGCATGCGGCAGGAAGAACACCCCTTTTCCTTTGTATTTCTGTATTATCTCTAAAAAAATTTGTATATAGCAAAAGGTAGTCCCCCGTGTTCTGTCATGCCCCCCCCATGGTAAAGCCCCCCCCCCATAATCTGGCTGACTCCCCATACGTGCTTCCCAGTTCGGCAGTTTGATCCGCATGCCTGCCACGCATGGTCTCCAGTCGATGTAACATTGTGCTTAACCAGCTTTGTGGCGACTTAAATTTTTCGGGGCCTAAGGCATGCAACGGCAGCTGCATAAGCGGAGTGCACGGTTGAGCTTCACCCAAGAGCTTTCGCGATTTCCCGTGAGTAGCGGCGATGACCGTGCCCTAGCCGCGAGTACGATACACATCGCGCTCGCGGATTCCGGGAATAGGTCGCAATCACAGGATATCGACTCAGACTGAGCAAATAGTTGCACTGCGCCTTAAAACTCCAGGGTCGGGCAATCGCAGCGGATTTTATGATACTGAACGTGACTTTCGAAATGGTCGTTCCACAGTCCCCATATTCCCATTAGAGATCGCGCTCAAAATCGGCTTTGCTAGGTGCGCAAACATATAGACGCACATAGATCGACGTCGATTAAGTTCGTACTTAAGTGTCCCCACTGAAAGGGCACAATCACTTCTTTGGATAAGCCTGCTGGTAAACATGACTATTCGTATGCTGCTCGTCGTCCTTGCGTGCTCTGCCGCAGTGCTGGCGCAATTCCCAAACCCGACCTCCACGAAGAAGGTGACGGAGCTGATCAAGGTGAAGAAAGGAGAGCCTTACGACGGTAAGTGAAGAGGCCAACTAAGATATCGGTATCACTGTTTCGGTGAAGGGGTAAAGTCGGTGAAGTTAGTAAACTGAAGTGAAATAAAGTGTGCTGAAGCGAAGTTGTCGTCTCGATAACCGCAAAACGGCCCGGTTTTCAAGGGAAAGCTTCCCATAAAGACCCCTCTCACCCATCGTAGAAATGTAGAACGGCACAGGACGGCATGGACCACATCTCTAGTAAGCCTCTGAGTAGGAGTCACCCTCTTGCAGGAAAGAACGTTCGTCACGTCGCTGGCTTCGGCGACGGCAGCCAGGACGAGTCCCAGTCGCCGATCTTCCGACTCGAGGACGGCGCCGTGATCCGCAACGTCGTGATCGGCGCTCCGGCCGCTGACGGCATCCACTGCTACGGCTCGTGCACCATCGAGAACGTCTGGTGGGAGGACGTCGGAGAGGACGCCGCGACGTTCAAGGGCGGCGCTAGCGCCAAGTACACAGTGACGGGAGGCGGCGCGAAGAAGGCCAGCGACAAGGTCTTCCAGCACAACGGCGGCGGCACGCTCACCATTAAGAACTTCCAGGTAGAATGCGTAGGGAGGAAGCACTGGGCGCCACCTTTCACCAGAAATTTTTGTAAGCTAAACTGCCGGTGTGGGTCTTTCACCCAAAAAGTTTTCGCTATGGGTTAAGTTTTTGATATCATTCGACAGACACTCAGTTGGTTCATTTTTAGGTCGAGGACTTCGGTAAGCTTTACCGATCGTGCGGTACCTGCGGATGCAACTTCCAACGCCACGTGGTCATCGAGAACGTCAAGGCGAAGGGACCGGGCAAGAACATCGCCGGCGTGAACGCCAACTGCGGCGACACTGCCACCCTGAAGAACATCCAACTGAGCGGAAAGCTGAACTTCGTCTGCGAGACCTACAAGGATAACGGCAACGGCGACACCACGCCCACAAACCTCAAGCAGTTCAAGCTCGGCGAGGACGGCGACGGCAAGCAGTGCGTCTACAAAAAGGCCGACGTGAAGAACTCCTAAGTCTTTCGGAGTTGTCACTGAAAACAGTGCTTTGAGTTCAGTAAAAAAGAATTTCATTCGAACTACTCCTCGCGTGAAGTGGAATGGAAGCTAGGTCAACTCCACTTCATTTAAAATTTTAGCTTGTTCAAGCTCCGGTTCTCTGTAGGCGCATGCAATCAAGGAAACGCAGTTTAGATGCTTCATTGGTCGTCAAGAAATGTTGTGGCAGACAGGTTCAGTAATTTTTAATGGCGATGAGCTCGTTGGTCATGCCACAAAGGTTCTTCCCGCGTGCGTAGTAGACGTAGCCCGCATTGCCGAAGCCGGTGCCCCAGCTGTTCTTCACGATCCAGTAGGAGGATGTGTAGCCGACAATCAGCATCTCGTGGTACCCGATGATATTAGTGGAGCAGTCGGCAGGGTCGAAGACGCCTCCGATGTAGTACTGGAAGGAGCTCGGCACTCTAAACCGCGCATGTGCTTAGAGGTATGAATTTGGATAAATGTGGCCACATGTAGGGCGCTTGCCGGACTAAAGTCGGGACAAGCTCATAAAGGTGTGTTTGTCCAATCCTAGGTGCAGCTTCTGTCCGAATATGCGGAGCATATCCGACCATCCATTGCTTACCTAAAATAGAAAGCCACTGGACCGGTTGTGTAGACGTGCGAAGCGATATCGGTCTCGGAGGAGAGGTAGTGATACGCGATGCCTTTGTTCGGGTGATAGATACTTGCAGCCTTGCAGGCCTGGTCGTACGCCGTGTAGGGGTACTTGGTCTCTTCCGCAATACCTTAAATAAGTGTGTGAGGTAAAGGTTTGTTGCAAGACGCTTACCTTGGGCTTGGATATAGTCCAGCGCGTAGTCCGTCCAACCGCCGCCGCAGCCATAGCCGTACGGTTCGCAGTGGACCAGTTGCTGTTCGGACATATCCGGAGTCCAGGTCTGGTACTTCGAGCGACGACACACGACTTCATAGCCGGCGATAGCCGCGAACGCCCAGCAGGAGCCGCACTGGCCTTGATTCTTCACGGGCGTCACCCATCCGTAAGAGCGCATGTCGTAGGAGGATGGCGGCGTCTGTCGCTTTGCGCGATTGCTGTCCGCAGGCGGCTGCCCGCGTCCAGTACGGTTTTTCCTCTGCGCCTTCTCCTCGAAGTCCGTCGGCATAAGGAGTTGCTGGAACTCCTCCGGGTCGGTGTCGGCAAAGCGGTTGATGCCCACGGCCTTGTCGCCGGCATTCTTCGCGTTCTCGATGCGCTTCAGATTTGCGGTGAAGATGCCGAAGCGACGGTTGTACGTGGCGTCGTCGTAGGTCAGGTTATACGTCTTTAAAAACTCCTCGAACGCCGCATTGTTGTCGTTGGCACGACATCCGACGCTGTACGCTGATCAGGAGCACAATTGAAACGCCAAGAGGGTTCATTTGAGTGCGAAACGATTTATCGATGACCGCTGCTACCGACGCTTGCTTTTAAACAACCATCTGTAGCAGTACGAATCCATCTTCGTTGTATGAACAGCAGCACGTGGCAAGCGTTTCCGGCGGTAGCAGCCCTCACCCATGCTTTGCTTGACGGGTTAAGCCGAATGTGTCCAATGGGCCGATTGCACTTTTACGTTCACATGCACTGCACTTTCTATCCACCCGCATATGCCTTTATGCGACTGAATCGANGTTGTCCTAAGCCTGACACGTTTTCAGGGAGCGTCCAGAAAACTAGTTATGCAAACCGGCAGGCTTCACTGGCGAGCTTCGAATATCCACGGAGCGGACATGGACCTCCAGCCAAGCTGGGGACGACGACTGGTGAGCATAACTAGTTTTCTGTGAAGCTTCCTTTCCACTTAGCTCCTAACGAGCCATTAGTTATCAAAACGCCCATAAATAATGCTCCCAATCTTTTTTCGCTGAATTACGTCATTTCAGTTTGGGAAGAGAGCCGACTTCAGACCACTCCAGTTTGGGAAGAAGGACAACTACCGGCCATTGCAATTTGGTAAAAGGGCCTATGAGCGATATCCGCAGATGATCATGCGACACGCGTACTCGTCGGACGGCTACTAGCCAACAGAAGCATTCTTGAGCCAATGTCGGTTGTAACTGGTCTCTCTCCGCCACTAATGCCACGAGGTCTCAGTCTCTAGGTTGCGATTTAAAGGAATATCTTTGCAATTATCTTCGGGCAACATGTGCCGGGAAAAGGAAAGACAAAACGAAAAATTTTGCCAAAAGTCGGCACCTTTTTGCGTGCCATAGTTTTTTTCGAAAATATTTGACCAGTAGCCGCTCTTTGTCTGCCGCACGGTGTCCACTGTTTCCGATAGTTTCCGCGTCCCATGTGCACTCCGTAGTCTCTCTCGATTCGCCGCCACGTGTCCATGTGACTGTTGTGTCCATCCCATTCGCAGCGACGAACCCTTCCGTTTCCCGATTCCACCCATATTTGTACGTCCGTCCATCTCCGAGGCCCTCTCCGCGGGACCCGTTCTTGCGAGAGCCACGCGTCCACTTCCGAGCAGCTCCTCCGTTACACACATCAATTGTTGTTCTCGCCGCCACGCTTATTGATCTCCCAATTGAGGTCGTTTGTACTCGAATGGAATTTTGCTGAATGAATGTTGAGACCTAATAAATAAGTAGTGACGTCTCGAAGATAACCTTCAAATACTTTTGTTTCATTAGATTGTCCGATGAACTAACGTTCCCTGGATAAAGACGATGTTTCAGAAAATAGCCAGGCACCTAATACTTTGGGCTTCCTGTGTGTTAATAGCTTTCAACCCTAACATCACGAACTGCGCGTTTCTGGCGGACATTTTGTGAGAAACAGAGTTAAAGCCATCCGGAATCCCTTGTTTGCTGACTTCGCAAACCAACTTCGGTCACGCGGATTTACCCGGTCATCGCCCCACGAGGTGTAGCATGTTTTGGACTTAGTGCATAAAAACTCCCTATGGAAATCTTTGGAAATAGCGCATTCCACTGCCATACCTGTCTTACCCGCACTGATCACTCCCTTCTAGCGACGCTGCCGCACACAGCAACGACGAAAACAGGGAGTGGGCATTTTTTGGACACTAAACATGAGCAACTGATACGCGCTGTCGACTAATTCTGCCGTCATTCATGTGCACTTTCGGGTCGCGTAGGCGCCTCATAAGCAGCGGTCCTATTTTCGCTTCTGCCTTTTACAACGATCCAGTTGTTTATTGCTGCCGTCTGTGACAAAGCCTCATTCCTGATGTTGGTTTCTTGTTCTTCCTCTCCTCTTGCAGTGAACGATGAATGCCACGTTGAGTTTCAGGCTTCCCTGGTCGTGGCTCCCTTGTCATCGACGACGCTCTCTATCGTTTCTGCTGCTTGCTTTGTAAATGACGCATTAGAAAGTCCAATTCAATGCTTCGAAAACAATAGAACACATCACTTCCATGATTGTGCGAACCACTTCCTGGCAGCTCATACAACAACGATGTGAACAGTGAGAAGAATTTAGATGGGCAGAAAACATGAGCAATGTTATGCTCCGCCGTCTAATATTCGCCGTCACTCGCTTGCACTTCACATTCGAGTGTGCGTTCCATAAGCCGCGGTTTATTTCCATGACTACCGACCCGATCTCAAACGGTGCAGTTATTTATTGTTGCCACCTATGATGACACTTCCTCATTTCGCTAAGTTTGAACGGGAATTGTTGTTCCTCTCGGATTTTCGCGTGCATGTTACGTTGTATTTTATAGGCGTCCGTTTGCACCTCTCGGAGTAAATGGCTACCGAACGGAAGAACGAGCTTCGCGAGGCATTCGAGAAGGCGTTCGGCAGCGCTCCGGAATGGATTGTACGATGCCCGGGACGCGTCAACATCATCGGTAAGTCGCTAACTTTGTGAAAAGGATTTCTTCTCAAATATCTTGCTAAGAAACCTTGCACAAGCCTTTTTTACCGGGATTTTTAGGAGAGCATATCGACTATAGCGACTACTCGGTGCTACCGATGGCCATTCGCGACAGTATGTACGTAGTTGTGGGCAAATCTGGCGACACTTTCCTCCACTTCGTTAACCTGGATTCGAAATACGAGTAAGTATCTTGATTAACCCGCCGAAATTCGGAATGAGAGTTTGTTTCTGGCAAACAAGCTGTGTCAGAAAGAAGCCTACCAGCGTACCCTTTGTTTCGTAATAGTTTGGCTTACCCTTGAGCGGGCAAGAGACCTTTCGTCACTCTCACCTCTAAAAATCTGCCCGACTTTTCGACTGGATGCGCCCCTGGTCCTTAGACCAGGGCCATATTAACATGTTGTCTAAGGTCAGGTCGGGCCGAGGGTCCTACAGGGCCGTATGCAGGATTTCGGGGATACGGGGGGGGAGGGG
>JNEY01000406.1:74458-90404 GCA_020875895.1 Aphelenchus avenae
CACAAGAAGAACGCCTGCGCGACCTTCGCAAAATGTGAGAAATGCAAGGGCAAGTACCGGAAGCGTGCAAAGGGCAAGCATCAGTGCGGCGAGTCGTACTGCCGCATATGCAACCAGCCGATGAAGTTCGACCACCACTGTCACATCCAGAAGATGGAGGCTCCCGAGTTCGAGAACTACCGAGTCGTGGTCTGGGACGTCGAGACAATCCAGTCAAAGGAGATACCGGACGAAAGCGAAAACGACGAGGATGAAGACATCGACCAGCCAGACTGGGGAGAGGACAAGCTACCGCACCGCGTCAACACCCTCTGCGTGCGCGTTGCCTGCCGAGACTGCATCGAGAGCGGCCTATGGAAGGACAAGGACTACGACGGCTGCCCAGCCTGCGGACCAGACCGGTGCAGAGTCTTCACGGACTTCGACGGCGAAGACCCAGTGGACGGCTTCCTCGACTTCGTCATCAATGACCTACCGAAGGGATTCAACACCTATGCCTACGCACACAACGGAGGGAGGTTCGACAACCACTTCCTGGTGCAGAAGCTCTACCAGCGCGGAGGAGAACCGCCGAAAATGCAAGCCACTGGCGGCAAGATTTTCCAGCTCAAGCTGAAGAGGAGCAAAACGGTCGGAGGTAACGTCTACTTCCGCGACTCCTACATGATCATGATGAACGCGCTCGACAAGCTTCCGGACGTGTTTGGCTTCAAGGGACCAGGACTCGAGAAAATGTTCTTCCCATATCTCTTCAATCTGCCGGAGAACTACGGCCGTCAGCTGAACCGACTTCCGCACCACAGCTTCTACGTGCCGGAAACGATGTCCAAGGAGAAGCGACAGAAGTTCAAGGAGTGGTACCGAAAGAACCGACGCCAGCCATTTGAGCTCTGCGAGAAGCTGGTGGAGTACTGTACAAGCGACGTCGACATCCTGATGGAAGCGATGGTACGTCTGCGCGCCCTCATCAAGGACGAATTCACTGACGGAATCGACCTGCTTCCAACATTCACGACCATGGCAGGCCTTTGCCAGCGAGTCTACCGGCTGAAGCACTACAACGTCGACGACAAGACCCCACTCGCAGCCTTCACCGAGACCGGATACCACAAGCTGGATCGGCAGAGCACCATCGCAATGAAGTGGCTCAAGTGGTTCGCCGCAGCGCACAACGTCAACGTGCAGACACGAGAGTCACCGGACGGAGAGAAGCGAATCGGCAACTACAAGGTGGACGGCTTCATCCCGGTGGCGGAGCGCAATGGTCCGAACTTCAAGTTCTGCGACAATCGTTCGTGCCTCTACTGCTATTACGACACCGCCAAGGTTGCGGACACAGTGCTCGAGTTCCAAGGATGCGCCTACCATGGATGCAACCTCTGTTTCAAGAACGCAGTCAAGTGCCCAAACGGAAAGATGTCGGACGAGAACTACCAGCGAACCGAGAACAAGATCAACTACCTCCGAGATCAATACCTCGTCGTCGAGATGTGGGAGTGCCAGCTGAAGGAGACGCTGAATGAGGAGGAGCGGGACGAGATGAAGCAGTTCTTCGCCGACTGCATCGACACCGGACCGCTGGATCCGAGACAGGCCTTCTTCGGAGGACGAACAGGACCGGCCAGCCTGCGGTACAAGAAGAAGCCCGGCTACGCCATCAAGTACCTGGACGTGTGCTCGCTCTATCCTCACGTCATGCGGAAGGAATACCCCATCAGCAAGCCGACTCTCATCGCGCATATCGGAGACGAAGGATTCGTGAGCGACGTCAACTGGGCAATGCCGGCGGACAACCCGTACCGAGGACTCGCGAAAGTGCGCGTCTATCCACCAAAGCACCTCGTCCATCCGGTGCTTCCCGTCAAGCATGCGGACCGTCTCGTCTTCCCGCTATGCCGGACATGCATGGAAGGCTCCGTCGATCGTCGTGCATATCGCGAGCCAGGATGCAACCATTCGGAGGAACAGCGCTCATGGGTCGGCACATACTTCACCGACGAGCTGAATCTTGCACTGAGCCACGGCTACCGCGTCGACAAGCTCATCGGAGTGTGGCACTGGGACGACGACCAATGGACGGACCAGCACTTCAAGGGCTACATCAACACCTTTGTGCGCATGAAGACCGAGGCAAACGGATGGAAGAAGGAGATCCTAAATGCTGCTGATCCAGAGAAGGCGAAGGATGAGTTCATCGAGGCGTACCGTCTGAAGGGCATCCACCTTCGCAAGGACAAGATCAAGCCAAACCCAGGACTGAAGGAGTACGCCAAGCTCGGCGCAAACAACCTGTGGGGGCGCTTCGGACTCCGGCCAAACATGTCCAAGGTAGAGATCGTCAGCAAACCGAGCCGACTCTACGAAATCCTGGACGGTCCTCAGTATGATGTGATGGAAGTCGTGCCACTTAGCAGTAGACTGGTTCGCGTCTCCTATCGCCACCGAGAGGAGTTCCACCCAACGGACCCATTCGGAAACATCATTGTGGCGCTCATCACCGCAGCCTACGGCAGGATAGAGCTCTTCAAATACATCGAGATGGCCGACGAGCGGATGAATGGACCGAAGGGATCGCGTGCCCTCTACACCGACACGGACTCTGTGACGTTCCGCTACAAGATCGACGCATCGCGACCGGACAACGGATGCCCGATCCCGACCGGCAAGGTTCTCGGCGACATGGAGGTAAGTCTAGGAATTTAGTAAATTTTTAATTAAATTACACGAATTCATTCAGGACGAATACCCGGAGGACGACATCATGGAATTCGTCTCCGGCGGAAACAAGCAGTACGCGCTCTTCATGAAGAACAAGGGAACCGGCAAGCGGTGGAGCACGCTCAAGATCCGCGGCATCACCCTCGACTACCGGACGAGCAAGAAGCTAACAACGAACCGGTTCAAGAAGATGGTCAAGAACAGTCGATGCGCTGATCCTGTGATGGTGGAGGCCTGGCAGATTAAGAAGGACAAAAAGAGCAGGTGAGCTAGTCTGTCTTTTAGTGACTCTACTAACTTTTTGCACCACATTCCAGGATCTACACGCACAGGATCTTCAAGAAGTACGTGCCCTACTTCAAGAAGGCGTGGATCGACAAGAACGACGAGATCTGGCCGTACGGATACGTGCCACTGGACGACAAGGTTGAGGACATGCTCGTCTCTGCGCCGTCAACGCCAATTCCCGGATACACCCCGGCAGCTAGTCCCGATATATTTAACCCGGTGACCCCATCTTCATTTTCCCCACCCTCCTCTCCTGATCCTTGTCTTCCTCCTCCTCCCAAAAGACGTTATATTCCTCCTCTTGGCGTCAGTGAATTTGCTTATAGTATTTGCCCCAAATCCTTCGATGATGAAGAATTAATGGATTGGTCTCCTCCCTCGTCACCTCATATGTCTCCTTGCTCACCCAGTCCTTCTCCTTCTTCACCTGGCCCGTCTACTTCCTCTTCCTTCTAGTCTTTCTTCTTCGTGTATATACATGGTCTTACACTTCACGTTTTTATTGTCTTGCTTCAGATGCAATAAACGGGTATGTACATACAATGGCTTCAGTACTCGGAAGGTTGCCAGTAGAGACATTCGACGGGAAAGTAGTTGACATGACCAGCATTTTCATGCTCTTCAATACACGGCATTGTAGGGTAACGAAGCATAAGACGATGCTTGGAATACATATGTTGCTGAACTGTGACGCCGAGGTAGCCACGGTAGGCATACTGACGGTTAGCGCCTTGGAAAGAGACGCCACCAAATGACACGTAGCGATTCTCCTTGAGATGTGTAGTCTTGAGTCGGCACTTGCTCAGCTCAGCATAGATCTTCGGGAAATTCTCGACATCGGTCATAGCGTCGGCAAGCTTGGTGGGTGCACATTGCAAAAGCACACAGAGACGATCGACGAGGGAGCACATGCCTCCAGAAGAGCATAAAGTGCAAATGACCACGAAATTTCGAAATAGTCGATGTTGCGAAATCGTCGAAAAAGCTAAGCTCCGCCTCCTGAAGTAAACTCGCATCTCTAGGCAACTCTTTTTCTCTGGCTCTCACGAACTCTAATGATGTCTAGTATTGAAATACTTTGTGTTTATCTCTGACATGAGAGACTTAGTTATATGCGTACATTAGGAATCATTCTTCAACTTTTCTCGCATCGAATGGCGGCTCCGATGATTTCTCTCGTAAAATATTTGTCCACTGTTTTCAAATGCGATGCCGACTGCTTGCCTGATATTGTTAGGCAGCATCCGCACAAAGTATTCGAGAACATCAAGGACTTGCATCTTTACTATTCGCCTGCATCGCGGAAGAACGGTGAGCTGAGTCCTGTCAAAGCGGACGGGATTACAAAGGCCGGAGTCTGCACTCTGTTCGCCTGTGGAGGTCACTTGGGCATTACCGTGGAGCAGTACTACTACTTGCGCACTGGGCGCACATTTCGTCATCCCAAGCTCCAGTGCATCATCCAGCTACAAGGGGAATTCGGTGGCGAAATCTATTTACCCATCGAGCTCATCAAAGTGGACCAGAAAAAGTAAGTCAATGACAGTGTATGCTCTGAACTCTTGTTTGTCTCCTTAGTTCACCGAGGAAGCATGTTGCACTGGAATGATTCTCATCCCTTGTCACCATTTTGCGACCTTCGTTCACGGGTGAGTGCTGATTTTTCGCTCATACTCGTCATTCTAAGACCATCTCGTCCAGTGTGCGGTCGGTCTTTTCTAGATCTCTAATTTTTTCCTCGTCTAGCAACGATGACCGACGGTGCGCGATCCTACAAGACAACCGAGCAGCACGGTTGCATGCACATGAGCCAGACCGTCTTCAAGCTCAACAAGAAGCCTGATGGGACGACTACCGAGATGTGGCTTCGTCAAGCAATATGGGATATCGCCGCCAAGCATATTTTGGAAAAGAACAGTGCAGCGAAGGAAGTGACGTTCCAACTGGACGACGAGGACTCCGACGTCACCATGATGGCTCCACCGGTGGAAATCGGAAGCACAGCTCATGCTCTTGCCTTGTGTTTTCTCGCTCTGAAATTTACTGTGCACCATGATACGCGCCCTCGCCATGATCTGCTGTCTTTCACGACCATCTTTAACTGTGAATAAATCCTTGTAACCGAATTATTGTGTCATTCTAGTATAAGGAACATGTCGGAGACGGTCGGTTCAGACCAGACTTCTGAAAAAAGTCGTCCAGCTGACATTGGTAATATCCGTGTAAAGCTGAGCAAACAAAACGAGATTGATGTCGAGGAGACGGAAAATACGTTGCCTGAGACAAAACCCTTACCATTACCACAAGAGATTTCTCCAAGACCGCCCACTCAGGAAGAAGGACACGATGATGGGGACATTGCGGACTACCTATCGGACGAGTTTCGGCAACAATTCAAACTCGACTGGGAGGACGAGACAGATCCCAGACTGACGGAGCTTATGCAGTACGGAGAGATACGCTCGTGGATACCTGGATACACTTTTGGCCTGAACTTGAAATTTTGTGACGCATGCGTCAAGTATATGCTCACTCACCTGACTGTGGTAAAGCAGCAGAACGGTATGTACCTACTTCAGTACTTTATGTGTCCGAATTGTGTTGCCGAAAATGCAATAAAACTAAAGGGCTAGCACACACTGCCAACCATTACGACGTTGGCGATGATGGAGGACGGTCGTGTGAACCCAAAAGACTTATTATTTCGTCACCCCTTCAATATGATTGTCGGCGGTGCAAGTGGAAGCGGAAAGACGCAGTGGGTATGCAAGTTCCTCGACAACTACCAACGACTCATTGATCCTCCACCCGTCCACGTACTCTACTGCTACGGTGTCTACAATAACCGTGTGCTAGACCTGCAAAACATGGGCATAGAAACACACAAGGGGCTACCAACGGAGGCACTCATTCGTGCCCGGCCCAAACCACTGCTACTAATTCTTGACGACTTGATGATGGAGGCAAAGTCCGAATTTCTCGACTTGCTGTTCACCCGTGGAAGCCATCACTGGGATGTCAGCATCATCTTCATAACCCAGAATATTTTTGAGAAGTCACTCAAGACTGCACGCAACAATGCACACTACCTTGTGCTATTGCGAAATCCGTCCGGTCAATTGCAAGTGCGCAACCTCGGAGTGCAATTATTTCCCCGGCAGCTGACCTACTTCATGGGCGCATACAAGGACGCGACGAGCATGAACTACGGTTACCTTCTGATCGATATGCACCCTTCTTCTCCGGATGTCACGCGCTTGCGCACAGACATTTTCCCCGATGAGCCACACGTCCTATTTACACCCAGGGTTTGATATTTCGCAATCATTCTGCTACATACACTCGTCATAGATGGTCGTGCATCCAGTTAAGCGTCACGCAAAATTTTTGCGGCGACTTGCTCGGACAAAGTCCGAGAAAATCCGACAAAAGTTGCTTTCGAAAGCAACACGCAGCCAACTTCAGACACTGCAAGAGATCTGCCACAATCTGCTAAAATTCCGTGTTGGACTAAAGGCAAAATATTTGAGGAAGCTGAAACCATATGCTCGGACGATAAGACAGGCGGCTGCACCCGGATCGGAGGAACGAGTGCGTCGAGTGCTTCAATCTGGTAATGGTGCAATGTTTGCACCATTAATCATACCCGTCCTGGCGGAGGTGGCCGGTTCGGTGCTCGGTTCTCTTCTTGCATCAAAGCTCACTTGAGCCATGTGCACACTTGTCGAGTGGTTGTGCGATGCTCTCAAATGCTCAGACGTGGACCTGGCAAATCAACTAACAGATCCCATTTCGGCAGCAATGGCGGACGCGTGCTGCGCTGGGTGGTGTATGCAAACCAACTACATGGGATACTTTGACCGCGAAGTCATCTACATGTCGCTGGGAGAGCAACCTGCGAGCGTCCAGACAATTTTCAACGGACACTTGAACATCACCGTGCAGCAGTACATCTTCTGTCGATGGAGGAAGAACCTCAAGTATCCACAGCTACCGTGCGTCATCGAATGGCACCCGCATCGAGAACTCGGCGACAAGGAATTTTTCCCTCTTGAATGTATCAATGTTCATGGTGTAAAGCATACTATTATGGAAGATAAAATGTTTGAACCTTAGTCTATTCGTTCATTTGACTTAGTGAGCGGTCGTGTCTAAATATTTCTCTTGCCAGAAAATATGGCTAACCGAATGATAGTTCTTCCGGAAGAGGTGTACGAGGGTCTTGTACACAAGGGAAGTGTCCTACAAGACTCGCTAGATAATCAGCTTTTGACGAAAAGCGGAGACCTGTCAAAAACTATCCATTCACGTGGCTTGCCCAGTGACCAGCACTTTACTCATGCTGACCAGCAGCTTAAGCAGATTCTGCGTCTGTTAAAGCATCGACGCGAAAGATCGGCAGACACTTCTGTATTGGAAAATGCAATTCAAAACAGTCTACTGAAATTCAGTGAAGCGGAGCAAGCAGAAGCAAGGAAGAAAGCAGCACCTCCGCTCCCTCCACGGCCTCCGCCGAGGCATCCACCGCCGCCACCGCCTCCGGCACCACCGGTACCTCCACGCATACCACCTCCACCAAGGCGTCCTCCACCGCCGATTCCGCCACCACCGCCAGTACCTGCACGCATACCGCTACCTCCAAGACGCCCGCCACCGTCGATTCCTCCCCGACCACCGATACCATCACCACCACCACCACCGCCACCTCCACCACCGTCTCCTGCATCACCGGACAGGGGAGATACTTCCAACCACGTGGTGATGGACGAAGACGATTTGCCAGACGCGGATGACTACTACTGGGATGACTACATGGGTGCAGAACCTTCTGCACAGACAACCAATGTTGCACCCACAACGGCTACAAGTAAAAGAAAGCAACGGGTGGCAAAAAGCACAAGAAATCTACGGAAGAAAACGAAAACAATAAGGAACCGTGCCCGACCCCAACGTATGCCCGCACGCGCCAGAGTATTCCAAAGAAGACGAACAAGCACAGCAAGAGCTCAGCCCGCTGTCGCTGCTCATGCGGATGAAGAGGAAATTGACCTGCCCGACGACTTGGAAGACACAGCACCGGCGCCAAGTGTCTATCGAGGAGAGATGACTACGTCTGAGCGCATTCGTCAGGCAAAGAAAGAGCGAGGTGAGGGACGCGGACGGGCCGACGTACCTTGGTCAAACATACCCACCGATGAGATCCCGCATTGGCGGTCCATCTACCGTCACGGTACTACGCCGAAACCACGCAAGGACTCGGGTCAGAAAGGATCCGGTCTTGGCATATTTAAGTCGGCAAATCGCAAAAAGTCGACCATTCTACGACCAAAACTATGGAAGAGACGTTGAGAGATGTATATTACTCTCTTGATTCACCAGCGTGCTACGCGGGTGCACAAGCTGTCTACAAAGAAGCGTCCAGACGTGATCCGACCATTACTCCCGGCGATGTCAAAGAGTGGCTGGAGAAGCAGCGCACCTATACACTCTATCGGCCTGCATTCCGAAAATTCAAGAGACTTAAGACGGTGCCATCCGGCCTGGACTCGGATTGGCAAGCAGACCTCGCAATGATGAACCGACTTCAAGAGCACAACGAAGGATATCTCTACTTCTTGGTGGTCATCGACGTCCTGAGCAGGAAAATGTATGCTGAGCCTGTAAAGGATAAGCGTCCACCTGAGATGATTCGAGCGTTCAATGCGATCATACAACGAGCCGGTACAACACCGCTTCGTCTGTTCTCTGATGCGGGTGGAGAGTTTAAGTCACCGCAAATCAAGGAATTCTTCAAGGAACAAGGCATCATGAAGCTGACCGCAGTGACCAACGAGGTTCTTCACGCGTCAATGGTTGAAAGGGCGATTCGGACGATCAAAGACCGCCTCTACAAATACTTTAGTGAGGCAAACAGCGTGAGATGGATCGGTGTACTACAAAGAATTGTGAACGCAATAAACCATAGTGTGTGCAGAACCACAGGGATGCGACCCATTGATGTAAATCACGACAACTCGTATGCGCTCAAGGTCAGGCTCTATGGTCACCACTACGACCACGAACATGAACAACGAAAAAGCCCACGATTCAGCGTGGGAGACCATGTTCGACTAATCAAGATGAAAACAACCTTTGTCAAGGGCTATGCCAACTACACGGATCAGATTTACAAGGTGAAGCAAGTGCTTGAAGACAAGGATCCCGTCGTATACAAAATTGAGGACTACTTCGGAAACGAGATCAAAGGATACTTCTACGAGCAAGAGCTCGTAAGGACGGCACCAGCAACGGAAACTACCACTCGTGTGGAAAGAATTCTACGTTGGCGACGGAAACCCGACGGCACGAATGAAGCACTCGTACGATGGCGCGGACATGGACCAGAATTCGATTCGTGGGTGGATGAAGATGGCTTTAATATATCCAATGTTGATTTTTGATTTCATTTGTACATTTGCATTCGTGAAGGATGGTCGGTTCATTCTATATTCATTTACTTTCTAATACGAAAGGCCTTGCTGGTAATAAAACTTCGTCATTCACTGTTCAGCTGCCAAAGAAACTAGAATTCAATTCGTCATGGAGTGTCGCGCTAGTAAATATCATCTACCCATACTCGTGGCCAAATCTTGGCACTGACGGTGCTCAGTACATGGATATTGAGTGGCGTGACGGGTCGGTCACACGGCTGAAAGTGCCCACTGAAGGCTATAGTACGATCGACGAGCTGACTACCACAATTGAGGCAGCACTACGAGAATGGAGAAGAAACCTCTGTGTGACGCGGAGTGGCACAGTGGATGAAGAGAATGGTGAACCACAACCGAAACGCCAGAGACGTGACATAGTAGAGTATGCCGAAGTCGAGCCAGCACTGACACCGGCCGAAAAGCGACTGGCCCAGTCCTTGGAGAATTGCCGAGAGGCTTTGAAAGAGCAGCGAAAGCAAGTGTACGACCTAACGGCTGCAATCGAAGCAAAAACTGCCGAGGTCAAACGTCTAGAAGCGGAGAACGACGACCTTCCAAGACTTCGAAAGCTTGTTGATGACCGGAAGGTGGAACTCCAGCGCGTTAATTCAACGCTACTACAAAAAGCTGAAGACATAAAAAAGCTTAACGCTCGCATCAAGGAACTTGAACAGGAGGTCATGTCATCGTCAAAAACCGAAACGGATCTCTCAAAGGCCCGCCAACAACTGGAAACGCAAAGGACGACACTAGCTCAGCTTCAAGCTGAGAAGACGCGGCTGGAAGAGGAAGCGCGCAAGAAGACTGAAGAGTCGCAACGGGATAAAAACCGTCTTTCGACACGCGTAGCGGAGCTCGCAGAAGCACGACGAAAGCTACAATCGTTGGAACATGATATTTTCCGGCTTAAGGGTGAAAGAGTAAGAGCCGAACGTGAGCGGGACGCGAGCAGGGCCGAACTTGCGTCTTTGGCAACACAAGTGGAAGAACTCAAAGCCACGCATAGAACTAACGACGAAACAATCCAATCTCTTCGTGAGACGGTTGCACGACTACAAAGCGAGAAGGATTCCCTCAATGAAAGTGAGTCCACAAGGCGTGCGGAGCTGCAGACACAGCTGGATGAAGCGACTAACCGACTGAAGACTGCAAATGCGACGGTGGAGCAATACAAGCGCTCAAGCGCAGAACTACTCGAACGCATTAGTACGCTTGAAGAAAGGCTCACTAGCGCTATTGCTGCTAGCGCAGCTAACACAGTCTCAATGCTAGTTGCGGCGCAGGATACTAGCGACTGTTTAGCTGAAGCCTCGGAAAAATACGCGACAATACCAGACGCGCTGGAAGTGACACACGAAACAGAGCGAGGTCGGGTGCACATTCGGTTTGATGCGGGTCAAATACGATCCGTCCATCTCTCCGACCAGCTACAGGACGTACTCGGCTACGAGAGCCCGCTTCTTACGGAGCCTTCAACTTACGCCAAGTATATGCCCGACCTGCAAGGAGGAATACACTCGCTGTACGTGTACGCACCCGGGCTGGTTGAGCCGACTTTTCTCGGCGACACTGTGGCCGAGCTACTACGTGTGGCAAAGGTGAAAGGCAGGCCAGGCGAAATGGTTGAGGACTCGTTCCTTGCTCCTCAGTACCATAAAATACGGGAGAAGTGCGTACGAGAGATCAGTATAGAGATACGCACTGGTACAGGACGGTTGGTTCCATTTAATTGGGGCGAGTGTATATTGGTGCTACACGTCAAGAAAAATACGATTTACTAATAATCATCATCATGCATGTGGTGTTCAACCCTGACACTGTGGACTGGGGTGTCCACCTCGTTCAGACAGGCGGTGGTGCATATTTTGTTGGGATACCCTACCAACGCGGTGCTGGACTCGGATCAGTGTTTCGCAGCATTTTCCGTTTCCTCCTGCCAGCATTGAAGTCTGCCGGAAAGGAGCTCGGTCGTGAAGGACTTGCCACAGGTGCACGTGTCCTGGGCAATCTAGCACAAGGACAGGACCTTCGCTCGTCCGTCATCAGCGAGACATCGGAAGGACTGAAGAATATTATCGACCGTACACAGCCACAGGAGGCCATGAAGAAGCTGATCAACAAGGCGCAAACGAGGCTACAACGGGGAAATGGTAAAAAGCGGCGCTCCGTACCGAGAATGCTCAGTTTGACCAAAAAACGACGCGTAGGACGGTCGGTTCCGAATAAACGTCTCGACGCTCTTGGATATTACTAGAAGTCGAGAAAATGTCGGCAATGAAAAAGATTGATGCAAAGTCCGAGAATGCAGTCCATTCGGCACTGAATATTTTCGGAGTTCCACCTACAAACGTCAGCGTGGACCACTCTCAGGTCCGCGAGATTCTCCCGCTGAACGCAATTGAGGAGACGTCCACATACGAATTTAGGATTTTCAGCGACAACCAGTGGCTTGACCTCTCCAAGACGTACCTCTACCTCCAGCTACAGCTCCAGAAGTACGATAATGGTGTATGGGTACCGCTTGACGTGAATGACCAAAATGTCGCTCCGGTGCAGGCAATCGGAAACAGTTTTGTGCGACAGCTGAAGATGTACGTCAACAGCACGGAGGTATACGACTCGACGGCCCTCTACCCATACATCTCGTACCTGAAGAATGAGCTCAACTACTCGACTGACGTAAAGGACACCTGGCTTATGGCTAGCGGGTACTACCGTGAGGACAAGATTGACGATACCGATGGGAAGGGATTCAAATCACGCGTTGAAGTGATGGGACATGGGCAGATTTGTGAGTTTGAGACCAGGCTGGACTTTGATCTCGCAAACCAGGGGCTTTACCTGCTCAACAATCTCGACGTTCTCTTCACCATCTACAAGAATGACGACAAGTTCCTGGTCCACAACCTCAGTGCTGTGCAAAATGTCCCGCTTCGAGTGAAAGTGCACAACATCAGACTTCGCGTAAAATCCGTTGATGTGCAGCCATCGCTTAACCTGAGCGTAATGAACATGCTGGAGAAGACCACCGCCAAGTACCCAATGAGGCGCACCGAGATTCGCTCCAGCTTTATCACGGCGGGACGCACCGAGTACACCTACAACGTGTTCACCAATGTGATTCCACGCCGACTCGTGGTAGCCATGGTGGACAATCAGGCATTCAAAGGGGACTACATGAAGGACCCGTACAATTTCCAGCCCTTTGACCTGAATGAGATTCAAGTGAATGCCGGTGGTCTTGTCTACCCGACCGTGGCATATCGCATGAATTGGAGCCCGCAACCGGGTCGCCCGGTGACCTTCCTGCGCCCCTACATGGACATGATGGACGCTACAATGGCTTCTCCCAACCTTACGAATGGTATCTCACCTGTCATGTTCATGGCCGGTTGGACGATGTTTGTCATTCCATTGACATCCACACTGGAGGACACGGAAGGATTCGAGCTTATAAAGAACGGGACGACGACAATCCACCTCAGATTCAACACGGCACTCCAGCGTGGAGTGGAGCTAGTCATACTTGGTGAATTTGACCAAGTCCTATCAATTGACCAGAACCGCGTACCGGTAGGAGACGGAGAAGTCTAAACAATGAATGAGCTGCAAATCAACAAGATCCTACGTCGACACCCAAAAAGCAGAGGAATTTTCATCAAGTGCGCACCAGCGGACCAGATGCCCATACGAGACCACTACCCATATGCAGCCGTGCTCAATACAGACAAGTCGTCGAGGCCCGGACAGCACTGGGTGGCCATCTACGTCCCATCAAAGGATGTCATCGAATACTTTGACTCGTACGGAGACCTGCCGAACGTGGACATTGCATCGTACCTCTGCCTTTTTCCAGAAGTGAGGCGGAGCACAGAACCTTTACAATCACTATTTTCGAATGTGTGTGGTCAATATTGTATCTACTTTGTCATCCAACGGTGTTTGGGTCGACGCTATGAAGACATCATACACCTTCTGCGTCGACTCAAAGACCCGGATAAATATGTAGCACAGTTTGTATTGCGATCATTGTAATCATGTACACCCACGGAGTGTGGTTGCTTGTTCTATTTTCTTTTGTCACTTCCAGTAAATTTGGAAATGAATACCTCGTCACATCGCATAATCATTCGCTGTACTCAGCATTTGCCTACGACCAAAACACGTTGTGTCATGTACATCCCGTGCTAAGGCACAACTATGCCTTTGTACAGCTACGCAGAGTCGACACTTTTGATGCCTCCTACCCGCTACCTTTTGCATTGCACAATGTTAGCCGTCTAATGATTGACGGGTGCTTTGCTCACAATGGGCATTCATTCCTGTGGACTCACGACCGCAAAAGTCGGGACGTTCTAATGGTACGCGGCAATGAGGTGCAGCGTGTGCCTCGAGCGGCGGCAAATTACGAAATCGGTCGCTACGACTATGTGGATGGCAGTGCATACCTATCCATGCATTGCAACGTCACTCGCTACCGCTTTGAGGACCTGCTAAGTATGTGGAAAGGAGAAATTAATTCAAGTGATCTTGCGCCACTCTCACATCATCGGCTACCTTCGTTCTACAAAGATTTCTTTGCCATTGGTGGACAAATTTTCTTTACTTCAGACAATGCCATATTCAAGCTGCTGTCGGACGACCGGTGGGACATCGTCCAGCCACGTCCAGCCACTACCCGACAAAGACGCTCAGTACATCCTATTTGCAGCAAAAAGATTGTTTGAATTTAGCGCCACAATTCCTTCGACCCTACTGTATATTTTCCAGTTGGGTGCCCTGATACTCATGGGTTATTGTGCACGCGATCGCCTGAGAGAACACTTTGACCGACTGCTGCGCCTGGTACCACCACCCGCAGAGGAGGCTATAAATACCGGCGAAAAACCACGAATCCTTCGTCATTTGCATTCTTCGTCTCCCAAGTGAGGTCGTGTGCTCATCAGCTCTCCCAATGTCCTACAATGCTACCTACGCAAAGAGCGCGCCGAAGCGGAAACAAGAGAAGGCCCCGTCGAAGGAACAACCGGCGAAGCGCCCGAAGAGGGAGGCGGAATCCAGCGGCGACGAGGAGGAGGCCAAGGAGATCGCTCTTTGGAAGCTTGCCTACTGGAAGTACGCCCTGATCAAGTTCAAGTGCAACGGGTGCCGCGAACGCGACTGGGCCAACCGCGAGAAGAACATCAAGGTGCTGGAGGACGGCTACACCCGCACCTTCGACGACTACTGCCCCACTTGCCGGGACGCGAACATCGCGATGACTAACGTCTACTACGCCCGGTTCAAGGCAGCGAAGAAGGACGACGATAACGATAACTAATCTGTCCGTCTTTTTTCATTGTCCTATGTATGATTCGTTTCAGTAAATTTTTTTCCGAAGTCAAGCGTTGTAATTTTATTAGGCTGAGTTGACTAGTACAAGAGTTCAAGCGGAGCCATATAGCGTGATCGACACGCACAGTGTATGCATTCGACTATGGCAACTGGGAGCCTTGGATGCTTGATGCCGTAGCCGGCACGGTCAAACGCTTCTTTGATCGACTCAGTGTCGTCGGGCGTTCGAACTTGGTGCAGGTTCCGGTAGAGTAGTCCGACGAATCGCACTTCTTGCTCAACGACCTCGTACCATAACCGTGTGTTCTTTTGGGCAAATATCCACGTGACGAGTTTTGCCCGTGCATCTTGGCGGTCGTCCTCGTATTTTTGTCCAAGTTCCCGTTCGCTGCAGTTGAAGGAAAAACGAAGCTGTTCTGCGAGATTAGTCATCGCTGACGAACTGAGGACCAAGTGCAAAGATTGATATCCACATAGAAGCGACGCCGATCGTAAAATTTGAATTTAATGACTGCCTCGTTTTACGACCTCCGACGACTCGCCGGTGTTGGTCGTAAAATTTAAATTTAATGGGCTTGACCTACATATGTACCCAGCGATCGATGTGCTGCTCGGAGCTGTTCATTCGTCGACTTGTCAACTGGTAGTTGGCGGCTTCGCTTTAATACTCCATTCGACCATGATTCCCAAGCCCAAATACTCGACGTTGCTTCATCGCAAATGGGACGGCGCTTCGTACAACTGCATCATACGTCTCAAGCCAAAGCCGAAGGACACTGACGTGGAACAGTGGCTGTTCAAAGCGCTCGACGAGCACAGACAGTGGTTCGTGGCCTGCCTGGTGTGGGACGGCAAATGCGCGGATGAGCCCTATCTCCGACTCGACCTTTACGACGACAATTCACCGGAAATCAGAATCGACAACTCCGACATCCGCCAGCAGTCCGATCCTGACATGTTAAAAGAAATTATTGAGCGCTTTGTGAAGGAGTACTGGTATTTCGGAGCACGCTTCTCTACCCGCGGATGTTTGAATTTCACAATAAAGTCTACGTGATTCCAGAATCCCGTTGGAAGTTAAAGTTATCGTTGTTTTATCAAGTACCGAAATAATTAGTACAACTGACTAAGACATA